>OZ023256.1:21050206-21088469 GCA_964007305.1 Netelia melanura | reverse complement strand
CTACGGGAAAAAACAAATAAATTTTATTTGAAACATTTTGTTGTCAGATGTGATTTTTTCTCAGATAGGGGGTCCCGTTTGAAATTGTAAAGTTCCCATAAAGGGGGGCAGGGACATATTTTTGTAGTTAGAAAGGCCCCTCGAAAGCATAAAACTTTCTCATGAACAACTTTTTGATTGGACAAATAGTTTCCGAAATATTCAGCTGTTAAGAGTTATGTGGGCCACCCTGTATATATCTATATTACTTTACATTATTCAATAAACTTATTCTATTCGATATTACGGTCTTCCTTCGTTTCTTTGTGTGTGCAAATTTAACACTTATTACACTTTTTTAGGATTTTCTGGTGTATCTCAGAAAGCTGGCTCTGTTAGTTTTCTAATAATTTATTCGCATTGGTAGTCGCACACAGGCTAAGAGTACACGAAGCACATCTGAAGTGCATAGGCAAACTTCAAATGGATTTGTCTGAGAAAAATGATCATTCATATTAATGCTTAAAGAGTTGTGTGCATCACTATTTAAATCACTGAAGTTACCTTCCTTTGTAATCATACTATTACAATGTACGCCGGATCTTTGAAAAGCTTTAATAAAATTAATACCATTATCTGTTATTGCAGCTACTATTTTAGTGTGATCTAAGTCAAATTTTGAATAGAATTTCAAAAGTAACTCATAAATTCTGTCGTTACTGCGCGTGCCCCCAAATCTTTCACATGCGACAGCTTTTGAAATTCTCATTAAGGGGTATGCATAACCTTGGAATTTGAAAATGTCGATTTTTGGATTATTTCACTTTCTCATTGCCTGGCGTCTCAACTTTCATTTGGCATAAAGATTTTGTGAAAATTCTAACAATTGGCCGAGTTACGACGATTTTAGTGCAGCAGGTCCCGGACGTTTCTTTGCGCTACGGCTCTACCGCCCCGCGGAGGACCCCGTAGAACCTTCCACGCCTGTTTTCCGCTGCGCATGATGCTCAACAAATAAAACACAACATGAAACAAAAGTAGAAGTTTGTTAGCATTATTCAGTTACTCGCAGTACGACTAAAATACAGGCAAAATATTATAACGAAAATGCCAAAGCGAACGGATCTTGGGTGCAAAGGCACAATAGATTCCGTCGGACGTCCTTGCCGAAGGAAAAGAAAAGTACAGGTTCCACCGACTCATTGGGAATCGAAAGGCGCAGATACGAATACGAGTACTACAGCGAAAAAATTGAGAAGAAGTCACATAAAAGTAGGAGCAGATGCGCCTTTCGGCTATCGGATTCTGAACTTCCTCTCAGTTTTTTCTTCTATAACTGAGATCGTAAAACGTAAAACGTGTAATGGAGATGTGAAATTTACAGAAGTGAATATTGCTGGGCTCGGTTTCCAATTATTGATTAGGTGTGACAAGTGGGAACCTATAAAAATTCCAGCATGCCCCAAAACCGACAAGGCTCAGCAAGCTTACGATCTGAATCGACGCATAGTTTTTGCCTTCCGATTACTTGGAATTAGTTTGAGAGGTATTGAAAAATTTTGTGCAATAATGGTCCTGCCGAAACCTATCTACAAACACTCTTATAACGGGATTCTCGAAAACATCAATCAGGCCGCAAAAGCTGTTTGCGAATTTTCGATGAAAAGTGCAGCAAGAGAAGAGAACAAATTTAGTGGAAAGGATTGAACGCTAGCAGGTCTCACTGTCTCTGCGGATGGAACTTGACAAAAACGTGGCTTTTCTTAGCTGTTGGTGTAGCGTCTCTGACTGACCATCATACCACTCAAGTATTAGATTTCGTAGTAAACTCTTCGTACTGCAAGGCTTGTGAATATTGGGAGAAATTAGAAGATGCAGTCGAGCACGCAGAATGCCTAACAACGCATGAGGACGATTGCCAAGCCCACCACAAAGGATCTGCTGAGAAGATGGAAATAGACGGAATGAAATAAATGTTCGCGAGGCCAGAAAAATTGCATGGAGTAAAGTACACAAGTTACATTGGAGATGGGGACAGCAAAACATTCAAGAGTATAGCCGACTCACGGCCGTATGAAAATACCGTCATAATAAAAAGAGAATGCGTTGGACACGCCCAAAATGGGGATGGGTACGCGATTACGTAACACGAACAAACATAATAAAGGCATCGGTGGGAGGGGCAAATTGACTGGGAAGCTTATCGACGAAATGACTGTTTATTATGGACTTGCGACTAGACGGTGTTGCGATTCAGTTGAAAAAATAAGAGAGCCTATATGGTCAACACTTTTATATAAAAGTTCCACCGACAAGGAGCCACAACATGATTGCTGCCCTCCTGGTGAAGAATCCTGGTGTTCATGGCAAAGGGCAAGTGCGAATGGCTCACTAAATCTCTATAAGCATAAAGAAATTCTCTCTCAAGTCATTATAGATGCCATCAAGACTATTTATGAAGATTTATCTCGAGGTGACTTGTTGGAGCGCTGTGTAGGTGGCTTTAGATGAAATAGTAATGAAAGCCTTAACTTCAACATTTGGAACTTTGCGCCAAAGACAAATAATAATGACTTTGTAATAGTTGAAAGCGTAACCAACTTGGCAGTAAGTATATTTAACGACGGTTTCAAAAGCGTCCTACTGACCATGCAAGTCATGGGATTAACTATTCGGCTGATTTCACATACTAAGTGCCACGAAATCGATGCATGCCGCATAGAGATAGCATAACAGCATGCGGAGGAAACCTCAAAAGAAGCGCCGCAACTTCATCGAGCAGTCTAAAAAGATGCAGAAGATATAGCTGCTACTGCAGAAGGATTGTTATATGGTGCAGGAATCGCAGATTGAAGGTACGAAAAATAATTGTGATATTGAAGAACCTCCAAAGATATTGAGCAGACCCAGAAACCTCTACAAAATACGAAAACAGTGGATTTCGTACGTTTCCCTTTCCTTTCTTCTTTCGCGTTTATCTCGAAACTATATTTTGTGACTACGCGTACATCATATTTCATAATCTATTGGTTCGATTTACTTCAAATTTGGACGGGGCAAAGTTTATAATATATTCCGTCGAGTGACCGGATGATTTTTTTATATAATCCTCTATTTGTTAATAACAAATGCTTAAAACTTCAATTTTGTGCCGAAATCGAATTTTTTTAAAACGCTGCCACTTTGGCAATTTTCAAAATTATGCAAAAACATCTAGTTACATTGTAGCTTCATCATTTTACTGGAATTAGGTATTTCCATTTTCCATTTCGGATGAATCAAGCTGCCGGAATCATGTACGAGACCGAACCGAGCGGCGGCTACAACGCTTTGTTCAAACAACCATAACTATGTTGTTTATATATATGTCGCAATGAAAACAAAACTGTAACTTGTCGAGACTATGCACTAACAGTGTGTGGAAACTCGATCTCATCATCCCAATACCTGAGTCATCAAAAAATATTGAAAATCGATGTGATTTTTCAACTACAAGATCACGTATACCCCTTAATGTTTCAGGGTCTATCCAGTCAACAGTGATTCCTAAAAACCTACGTTGACGTCCTGACCATCTATAAGCATGCAAATATATTTAACAGAACTTAATTCTTGTTTTATTTTTAACGTATATTCTTCGTAATATTCAGATATTTTGCGTCCTAGTGTTCGACGACTCTATAATTGACAGACCCAGACTTTTAACATTCAATTTATATAGTATTTTCCGAAAGTAAGGATCCTTTATACACCTTAGGAATATAATAGAGCGTGCAAAATATTTCACCCCATCAAAAACAATATTTTTTGCGAATATGCCATATTGCATACTGAGTTATGAAATGAAGCCTTTTTACTTATTTTATGATCTGGCGTATTCCTTTTTTAACAAACTACGATACCCTTCAAAAACATCGTTGTCATGCTTTTTTTTTAAGTGCGTCACGAAATTCGAGGTGCAACTTTTCGATCCTTTGATGTCGACGTTATTTGGATAACATTTTCTGCAAACAGCGTCAACTTTTTCTCCAACTGCCTTACTTCATACTTTTTCGAAAAACTGACCATCGACTGTCATCATGTGTACATGTTCAGACTCCAAAGTAATTTCTTCAGCCATGATACCATTGTCACCGATATTTTTCATTTCTGTGATACTACAAACATACGTAAATCAATTACCTATACAAACCCTTAAGTGAAAATAACGACCAATGAAAGATAACTAGGGGAAAACCGGAAGACTTGCCCAGGGAGGAGAGTTAAATCACCATTCAAAATTCAATTCATATTTCGTGCTAAGACCACGCCAATATCACTTGTTTACCGAGTGTCAGACGGTGAAACGTGTTTTTGTCTCCGCGAAGTGATTTTTTTGCATTTTAGTAGTTTTGTGATTACGACTGTATTTGTCAAGGTACGCATTGTGAATAATTACTATTACGTTTCCTGGGAATTGTGGATGACCATTGTTAAGTGTAGTTTCGCTAAGACTGAATTTTTTTCTGTGACAAAAAATAAATAACAGAGGGGCCGGTGCGGGAGACTTGGACCATGGCGCGCGCGGGAGACATGGTCAAGGGTTCAAGTCTCCCTTCCTAGTCTAAATGATAGTTTTGCAAAGAGTTTAATCACTAAGAGAGAATTGCAGAATGCCATAAATGAAGTGAAAGAGAGCGCTTCTATCCGCCAAACGTCTATAAAATATGGAATCGATAGAAGAATACTAAGACGTTATGTGTTGAACGAACAAAAACTACATAAATTTGAAAAAAAAAAGATAGCCAGTATAAGAATTCGCAGATTTTTGACATTTCTGAAGAAAAGCTACTTGTTAAATGTTTATTATCATGTAGCAAAATGCATTACGGATTAGCAAGAGCGACTTAAAGTGTTCAACAAGAAAAATACGACTGATGATATAAATGTTTCATAACTTTGTTTGCTTGATGGAAATGTTTTAATATTTTGTTGATTTGATAAGAATGTTTAAAAAGTTCGTTCATGTTTTTTTTTCTAGAAGTACTTACTGTTAACTCTTTTCTAATAGAAAAGTTCATCGTTGAATAACCATTTAATAAATTCACGACTTTTAGTACCTTAAAGCTTTTAAATATGTATTATTTCCGTCAGTAAAACGTATGGTCAACTCTCCCCAGCCCCCGGTTTAACTGTCCCTGATGGTGGGGACACTTGACTCGCCATTTGACATCCCATTTTTTATTCAAAGCGACATATACAAAAAAAAAGATATTGAAATAACAATCAAGCCATCTTATGCCTAAGAAATGGAGCTGTCGCTCATATAAAAATCGAATTTTTAAACGCTACCGTTAAGAAATTATGACGTTTCAGATAAAAAGCGCTTCAAGTCTTCCGGACTCCCCCCAATCATGCAAAACACTTACTGCTGCAGGTATTCCTGTTATTCACTTCTGTCAATACGTTATTGTGTATTGAATGATTAAATGGTGATACAAATTACCACTGACCACAGAGAAGAAGAAAGAAACCTCGCATTTACCGATTAGAAATCTAATCTGATCTACTTGTAATTATATTATAGTCTGATTGGACACTTTAAGAGACACGATACGAATAGAAAAGTTTGTCCACGATTGAAGTCTACACAATAAGAACCAATCGAGCTTCTCCAACGAAATTACTTATGTTTGTGTTTCACACGTCTTCTGATTCTGTATGCGCACAACCGTATTCTTCATTTCCTATTGATACACAATTCAATATTATGCATACGTTTTTTCTTTTATTCTGATTATACGCTGATTACACTTGTTGAACTTTAATCATAGATAGTGAACGATATGTTCGAACGGAACGATTTCTTCACGAGAATTGAAAATTTTCTGATTATTGTAATTATTATGTTCAGATTGCAATTCCTCAATTATACAATTACAATTACATATATAATTACTAAATGCTTTGTAGCTGAAATTGTTACGTAATTACAGTTGACTGTATTCACAAACAAATATAATTGCGATTACAGAATAATCATTTAATTTATAATTATATTAGAAATTAACTACAAAATAATTTGAGTTTTGCCCAACTGTGAATGCAAATATATAGGATATCGAACCTGCCACAAACGAGACCACACACTTATTCCCCGATCAGCACCCCCAATAAATGAAGGCACGCCGGTAAACACGACAGCGGAAGAGTGAGCGAAAACCTAACCAGTCAACTGCTTCGGGACGCCAGGTAACACGTTCAGTGATACGTGCGATGGATCCACAATAAAACTCTTATCTACCTCCATCGTAAATACCCTATATCGAGATACACACAAATAAGATGCGAGGCATATACAGTCGAACCTGGATGAGCAAGAGTTCAAGGGGCCGGAATCTGTTTCTCACTTATGGAGGTTTTTCACTTAACCGAATTTTTCGCTTATAGAGGTGCAGGAGCGGGTTTTCTCGTTTACAGAGGTGTACACAGCTACAAAGAACAGTGATAGATATGTAGTATATACATTTTTTATATGCATTTGGCAGAGATACTTCTTCATAAAAACAAAACAATTACATATATATTGTTATACTGATTATTAATAAGTATACTACTGATGCGTTTCTGTTTCGTATTTTGTACGTGTTTTTCAATTTCATAAATTTTATCAAAAATTGTTTTATCAACAACCGCCGAAAATTAAAAAAACCGATGGAGCGTCCCCAGTAGATTTACAGCCTCTTTCGTTGCGATTGATACTTAGCAACTGGTGGCATCTTTCTCGGGGATTCACCTACCCATGCCGAGCTCATAGCTGTCTTTCCGATTTGTTTTGTCTTCCACGAAATTCGTGCCAATTTCGTGGAAAACAAAACACATTGTAACAGATAGTAAAAATATTCGATTCTCGCTTATAGAGGTTTTCCAGGGCTAAAATGATGGGACCTAGCAATTACCCTCACTTGTAGAGTTTTTTCGCTTATCCAGTTCTCGCGCACCCAAGTTTGACTGTATCAAAGTTGCAAGGACCCTACGGTTTCCGAGCTAAAATCCAGTTGTTTGATTGATACAGTTAATGATACGCCCACCAAAGCTACATTGAGAGCTTATTGCAACTGTAAATGCATAGTGCAATAAGTATTCACGAACATTAAGATTATTAATTGTACCTCGAATTTCGACATGTATGCCGGCACAAAAGATGCTAAGCAAGAGTTTAAACCTTTCGAGAAACATTAAACAGGCAGATCCTGAATTCCATAAACTAGCACCACCAGAAATGGGTGGTCGGTAGTGTTAACGCACTATTGACGGAATGTATCGGTTTAATTGATCTCATACCACCGGGAGGTTCAGAAGAGAATATGAAGAAAACTCAGTTGAGATGGATTATTGGCGACGGAGTGCCGACCCCCATCAACCCTCTCGTTTCGAGCGCCGAATATAGGGAGCGTGCACTCGCTGACTTCTGTGTACGAGCGCTATCTATAGCCGGCGCCTGTCCATAGTGTGACGCGATGCTCCGTTCAGGGGTGTTACTCCGGCGGAGCGAATAGCCATAACGAAAGGGTTACCAACACACTACAATGCAACATTCAATAAGGCTATACATTATAAGGTGATATCAAAAGATTCTGTATGTTAGAAGAAACCACGCCTATCCACAACATCGCCCAGGAACAAAGGGCCTGCGAAGCCCATTTTGTCGCTCACACAACGAGGAACAAGAAAGGGCGCTACATCGTCGCCTCACCCTTTAACGACAAACTATAAGATCTCGGATCAATAAAATTAGTAGACTTGAGAAGGCTGACTGCGCTAAAGAATAAACTCAAACGAAATTCCGAATTACTGCGGCAGTACTCGGCCGTGATCGAAAATTAAAAACTCTCTGTCATATGATCAAGGTAACAGTATAAAAGGCACAGTGGCTCATTATTTAGTTCACCATAGTATCATAATCCAAACGAGCCTCACAACGAAGTTACGCGTCGCCTTTGACGGGACTGCCAAGTCAACAACGAAGGATCACTAAACGTCACACTAATGGTCGACCCCATAATACAGGAAAACGTTTTCTCTTTGTTGGTTCGTATTAGACAGTACGAATATGTACTAACTGGAGACATTGAGAAAATTTACAGATAAATTCTAATTGGACCCGACGATCGGAAGTATCTGAACGTTCTTTGAAGAGAGAGGCAAAGACGGTTCCCTTATCACATATGAGCTGCAGTCACCTTCGGATTATCAGCAACCCCATTTTTGGCTGTACGATGCGTACATCAGCTGGCCGATGACGAATCATTAAAATATCCACCGCGGCACCGGACGGATCAGTGCATTCCGATCACGAATTTACCTGAACTTCTCGAATGTCTACCTACCTGCAACGCGAATCTACCCCTCCACGGACAATCTGATTCACTTCGAAAAACATTAGGAATGTGCTGGCCATCGAAAAATGAACCCATTATGTATACGGTGCGATCTATAGTCGAGACAAAAAAAATCGCGTTAACTTTCAATCCATTGAGAGTATCGAATCCAGTGGTTTCACAGGAGAACTTGGATAACTCGAATTTAAGGATAACTCGTACTTACTTTTTCGTCGGTCCCTTGAATTTTCTATTTTTTTAATGCAAAATTTTTACGTGTAAACGATGACTTTCGTGAATAACTCGAAGTTTTTCTACAAATATACTCGTATAAACTAAATTCATAAAAATGGCATACACATTGATTAACAAGTGGTGTGCGATGTTACAAAAGTGAGCGTTCCGGCGTTTGCGGATGCGTGCGTGGTTTTGAGTGGACGTGGCAGGCGAGGGAAGAAGTGTGGACTTAAGGCTGATGAACAATCAGAAATTGCCAAGAAGTTTGGAATTCCGACAAACACTTCATCTACAATTTTTTTTTAAATAACAAGAAGTTTTTGAGTAATGTCGGTGTGGATAGTGAGAAAACAGCAAAAAAAGTGAAAGTCCCTGATAATCCTAACGTTGATGAATATATTCTGCAGTAATTTAAGCAAGTTCGCGATACAAAATACCGCTCAATGACACTTCATTACAATCAAAGGAGAAAGCGTTTAGTAGAAGCCTCGGAAAAATAGATTTGAAAACAGGTACGGGCTAAAGATCGTAATGAAATTTCTCTTAAAGTAGTTTGTGGTGAAAGTAGTGCTGATAATATAGACGTTGCGCAGATTGGAAAGAGAAATTGGTTGAAATTATAGGCGATACCGATTATAAAGATGTGTTCAATATTAACGAAACAGGTATTTTTTTTACAAATGTACGCCCGGTAAAACATTGATGTTGAAAAAAGAAATATGCAATGGAGGGAAACGTAGCAAGGAAAGTATTACTGTTTTGATAGGTGCAAACATGGATGGATCAAAGAAAATACCTTCACTTGTGGTCGACAAGTTCAAAAACGCATGTTGTTTTAAGAACGTCAGAAGTAAACCTGCACAATATGAAACAAACAAAAAGGCTTGGATGATAAGCAACATTTTTTACAAATGGCTACTAGATCTTGACAAAAAATATCGTAATAAAAAAGATCCATTCTTTTATTCATTGATAATTATACTGCCCACAACGCCATCCCTCTCATGTCAAATGTAAAAGTTTTTTCTTTCCTCCTAACATAACATCGGTACTTCAGTCGATGGCCGAATGCATCATCAAAAACCTCAAACATTGTTATATTAGATCCTTGAATAAGTTCTTGCTGTTTTTTTTCAAAGATGGCAGTAGCACTACTCCGTATGTGGAATTTCGAATGGTAACACACTTGCAAGGAAGTACCGTATCTAACCTTAAATTTCCGTATATGGTACTTCAGTTAAATGTAAACAAAGAAATTTTTTTATTGGTTCTGAAAATGTCTACTTTTATGCCAAATAAAATGTATTTGAGAGGAATTTTCTTGCATTATTTGATTGAAAAGTAAAACTACAGCTGAAGCACATAATTCTTGTTGAGACTTACGGTGACAATGCTCTGTCGAATATGACATGAGGAGACAGATATTGACGCTTCAATAATACTGAATTTGAACTTGAGGATAAAGAACGTTTTGACGCGCCGCCAAAATTTGAAGACAAAGAATTGAAGGAATTACTTCATCAAGATCAATGTCCTATACTAGTAGAACTTGGAAAAGCATTACAAATAGATGAGTCAAGAGTTTCAAAATGTTTAAAAGTGTTAGGAATTAGATAGACGACAATCCGGCGGATCTGCTATCTCAAGGGATTATAGCTCAGGACATTTTGCAATCTATTATTTGGAGAAAAGGTTTACCATGACTCTCAGGGGTAGCACGTGATTGACCGCGATACGAAATCAGGCCTTTAGATGAAAGACCAGAAGAACGCAAGGCAGCGTGTTTCGCAATTACGCATGGGAATGAAGTGCGAGATTCTATTACAACGATATTCGTCTTTCACGAAGCTCGTACGTATCTCCGCTTATTGTCTTCTCTTTAAATGACGATGGATTGAAACATTCAGTATAAACGAGTTTGACGAGACACGAGATTGCATAATGTGTGTCATATAAGTAGCCAACTCCGCTAACGAAATACGTGTCCTCCGTAAGGGAGAAAACATTCAGGCGAAGAGTAGATTGTTATCGCTCGACCCTTTCCTAGATGGAAAGTGAATCTTATGCGTCGGCGGAAGACTACGCTAATCTACTTTAAGTTATATCCAACAACATCCAATTTTCTTCCAAAATCAAACCACGTAACAGATTGAATTATCGAGAAAGAACATCTGGACAACAATCACGCTAGGATACAAACAACATTGGCTAACGTACGTCAACGCTACCTGCCCATCGACAGATAAAACCAAATGCGCAAAATCATTCGTGAATGCGTGCGATATTTTTGCGCAATAACCGCCGACAACAGATTATATGGTGGGTCGCCTTTTGACTGTACGAGTGATCGCGTCACGCCTTTTTACACATGTTCGTATAGATTATTATGGATCATTTTACGTGAAGAAGGAGCAGAGGTAGTAAGTGGCCTAACGACAGAAGCATTTTTCTCCACTCTTCGATGTTTCATGACACGGCACGAGAAATGCAGAACTATTTCATTCGGCAACGGGACAAATTTTGTCGGAGCCAACAGAACTGTGGAAGAAATTCGACAATTCATTCAATTCAAAGAGCACAGTTAAATAGTACAACAGAAACTTGTCAATGAAGGAATCACAGGGTGTTTCAACCCTCCTCAAGCTCCACACTGCAGCGGAATATGAGAAACGGCACTGAAGTAATTTAAATAACATCTCAGAAGTGTAATCGGAAATGAGCTCGTTCATGTACGAGCAACTCGAAACTTTGACGCTCGGGATAGGAGCCATACTAAACTCTCGTCCTTTAAGACCATTGTCAGTTAATTTTAAACAATCTTTAAAATTAGTGTTGACACCGCGAGACATCCCGATCAGTGACCCATTAAACTTTGTATTTGAAAAATACTTCAAGACCTCCCCCAACAATCAACTATCAGTCGGGCAACACATCCAAAAGGTCAGACAAGATTTTTGGTCCGCATGGTCCAAGGAGTACATCAATGAACTCAACATTCGTCATAAATGGACCAAGGGACATCTCGGCATATAACAAGGATCCACCGTTACCGTGAAAGATGATAGTCTTCCTTCACTACAATGTCTCTGGGGTAGAGCCATAGAGTTCCATCGAGGGAAGGATGGGATTATCCACACGGTCAAGATAAAAACATCAACGAACGCCCTACAATGCAATTTCAACTAATAGCGTCTTTTCCATTTAACTAATTCAATTTGGATATACAGTACTGATCAAAATAAAGTACTCACTTCCAAAAGTTTCACAATTCTCCGAATATCTCGCTGGCAATATGGTAACGGGTTGTAAGAAAAATATAATGAGAACATTGTGTAGCGTATTAACAAATGGAGATGCAACGAATTCATTTAGATATTTGAATTTCGCTATATTCACTTTTATTGAATTTATTCAATATTAATGTTCGGGCAAAAAAAAGTACGCACTTGACAAAAAAATGAAAATTGGCATAAAAAATATGTTTCATATGATAACAAAACATTCTCAATATTCGGCGTTGCCTCCTTTTGCTTCTATGACAGCTTGCAATCGTCGAGGCATACTCTCGACGAGGTTTTTCAAAAGTTGAACATCGATGTTTTCCCACGCTTCCTGTATCGACCGAAACAACGTGTCTTTTGTTGACACCTGGCTCTTGTTAATTTTTGCATCCAAAATAGACCACAAATTTTCAATGGGATTGAGATCGGGCGATTGCGCAGGCCAATCCATCAATTTTATGTTGCAAGACTCAAAAAAAGCTGTAGTTTTGCGCGCAGTGTGCTTGGGATCGTTGTCTTGTTAGAAAATGAAGTCATCTTCAAGTTCAACTTTCACCAAGGACTCTTCTAAATTCTTTTGCAGAATGTCAATGTACGTATCCGCAGTCATAATCCCGTCAATTCTTGCAACATTTCCTAAACCCGGCCACGCGAAGCAACCCCAAACCATGACACTCCCATCTCCGTATTTTACTGTTTTTTGAAGATTTTTTTCTAAAAGTACCTCGCCTCGTTTCATCCACACTCGCGACCGTTTTTTATTGCCAAAAAGGTCAAATTTGCTTTCATCTGTGAATAAAACTTTTTTCCAAAAACTTGTAGGCTTGTGAATGTATTTTTTCGCAAATTCTAAACGTTTAATTTTATTCCGTTCTTTTATCAAGGGGCGACGCAATGCGTAATTGTTTTTTAGCCCAACTTCCCGCAATCTCCTTCGTACCGTACATTCAGAAACGTTCACTTGCATATTTTCACGAATCAGTCGACTCGTTACGCGCGGATTTTGTTTCGTTTCGCGAACAATCATGCGATCTTCTTTCTGAGTTGTCTTTCTTTTTCGGCCACCTCCACTCTTATCGCACACTGTACCGAACTCTTCGAACTTTTTGCATATCTTTCTAACAGCTGCTTCACTTACGTCATATTTCCGTCCTATTTCTCTGTTCGATAACTTTTTTTCGCGATCTGTGACTATTAGTTTACGAATTTGGATGCAAATTTGCTTTTCCCCCATTTTAAATTGAAGAAAGTCGACTGATCTTTCCAGCAGCGACTGGAGAACTGATAATACATCAAAACATTCATAATTTCGATGCCTTACATGTTTTCAAGGAAGCTACTATGTTTCTGAAGCGAAAACAAAACAAAGAAAATGGTGCGTACTTTATTATGCCCAACGAAAATATGATAGTATCAGCAGTAAAAGCAATTATGGGAAAACCTCGGATCGTTCATAAAATTTGGAGTAAATATTAAGAAAGTACATGAAAAAATTGACTTTTCATCACTGTAGATTTATTACCCCGACGTTACCAGTGATAAATTATGGATGAAAATACTCACTTTTGGAAGTGCGTACTTTATTTTGATCAGTACTGTATATATATATATATATATCTTGATCGCAATGGTTTTAACGGCGGGAGAATGTTGTGTAATGTAACAATTAAAACAAAAGAGATGACAAAAGAAGAGGGTCGAGACGCTGACGTCGAGAGGTTCTCAACCCATGAGTAAAAATTCTCGATGCTCCCATGTGAGCCACCCACATGAGTACATTCGGAAAACCCCTTCGTCTGTCACTCGATATTTGTTATTTATTAATCGTTTCAGCATGTCACTTTTTATATCTTTACCTTGTTATATGTTCCTATTTTTACATTCTTTTATATTTTCTTATTTTGTCGCCCTTAGTTGTATTAGCGAGAATTTTGGATTTCACAACAGTTGGACATAAATTAACCCTTGAGATCTCGACCATGGGGTGGAGACCGCACATTTCTATTGTTCATTGGTGAAATTAACGTACTTACTCCTCCTTCAAGAAAAACTCTCAAAAAAGTGGATGTTCTTCAGAACTAACAACAATTTTTAAGTTAAAAATTATATTTAGTTTTCAAACGATTTGCGAACCGTGACAACATGTCATCTTTAGCACACTATAATTTACTTATATTATATTGAATGAGCATTTCTGTTTATTTTCTTAAAAACAACATACTCACGACAGTTTTTGTATCAATCACATGAAAAATCGTTTCTGGCGTGCGATAGTGTCTTCCGTTCATACCCAGTGACACATTTCGTAACAGTAATATAACCCAGAAGTCACCAGTAATGTTACCGTTGTTATATAAAGCAATGTAATTTAAAGCAATCACTGATCCCATAACTGTTTCAAACAATCTGCTCATGGTGATGTTAATACATTTTAATATAAAGTTCAAGAAACTTCACGCAGTTCCCCAAGAAATTGTCTTCCAAAAATTATACACGATTGGTTTTACCTACATAAAGTCAATTTCTTACATATCCGTGGTAAACCAATTAAATTTAGTAGTCGTTTTCAAATTATGTTAAATAGCATATTACTTGCTTTTTAGAAGAAATAATGCGCACACGTGCTCCATTCCAAGAGGTGGAATTCATCGATGTAACCTCTGCGTAGTTTCGATTTGCAAAGCAACGACTTACACGTTCGCAAGGAAAAAGAAAGCCCTAGGACAATGAGTCTGACGAAAAAGATGAATAAAATAAAATGAGACTTATTCCTAAAAATATGTACTTTTGGAAAATGTAGTCAGATTTAAAAGTTTATATGATTCATATAATTTACTTTCGATTCAAAACATCCCAGATAGACAGATTTACTTGATATTTGCATCATATGTACGTCTTGTATGACGCATAGGAAGGTACACGGCTATGAGTCCCTTATGAGTGCTCCCGTTTAAATCATATTTGTATCATATGATGATTCCCAATATTATATCGAAATGAAGCAAAGTTGCTTTCACGTGAGTATTCATACGGTGAATTCATCGGCACTAGCAAAATCGACTCACGAAAATACAAAAATAAGTACATGCATATGGGGCTCATATGGGCGTCACGGCATGAGGATATTGTAGTAGTCATATGGAACTCATGTCGGGGTCATGGCATGATGAAGTTATTGTGCTTACGGGACCAACAAAAATTAGTCATTTCTTTTATTTATTTATGTTTTGATTTTTTACTGCTGGTATTACAGAGTAAACCTCCGCCGGTACAGGTCGGTTCCTCTCTAGTCCTTCCCCAGTGGTAATGCGAGAAACATGGCACAGAAAAATTTGTGTCGTCTGTGGGGATCGAACTCGGATCCTTCTGCGCGAGAATTCAGCGCTCTATCCACAGAGCCACCGCGCTTTTTCTCATTCAAGTTCTTATTTAATATACTTATAATACGATAGTGGAGAATTCAGATCTACGTATGTTTTGCAATAGAATTCATACACAGTGCCCCCGTCGAATGCATCACAGAGTAACATACATATCGCCATCATATGGCGCTCATGTGATGTATGTATAATCATTGCATGACTGCCATATGACGCCGATATGACGATATTCAATGCAGAATTTGAAATGTCCGTCTTGTGATTTCATGATGTAGTCAGCGGATGATGCATTTCGAAACGACACATTTACGTCACGATGTATATCAAATCTATGGTTCCAAATGAGCTTCTAAAATGTATTCATCCATGTAACCAAAGTGTGTTCATGTCGAGCACTATGCATGAATCAATTGGTGCTGCCATAGTGAAACCACGTCCAAATTTTTACACATGACTTCAATATGGTGCTAAAACTGCAGATTTCAGCTGCGGATACTTTGACAACAGCCATATGAGTTCGACATGCTGTAAACATATGATGCACCGGCAAACGTCAAATTGCAATCAAAATGTTTTGTCAATTAATAACACTAAATGAGTGCATTACATGTTATCACAACATGAATTCAATGTGCTGTAAAACTTGCATTTTCCCATGTATGCACAGCGTGAAAATCATGGCTGTCTATCTGGGATTATTTGCTCTTAACTATTTTTATACTACGATACAAGCTTCTATTCAATATTTTCTAATTGAAATATACTTCTATCCGTTTCCGACTAATGTTTGTATTATTTTATTTCGTTATTATTTCATATTATTCTGAAAGATCCTATTCAGTATTTTCCTATTCATTTATTAAGACTAACATTTAGAAAAACATTTAAGTTTATTTTTTAGAAAATCCTATCGTTTTTCCATTAACGGTTATGATAGTGAACTATACCCAAAAAATGTATGTGATTTTTGTTATTCAAGCTTCGTTGCATTTTACATATATATAATACTTCTTCATTATTCTGACATGTATAAAGAATGAAGAAATAATATAAAATACGTTTGATACATAATTAAATGAATAAAATAATTTCTAGGTCGATTTCTGCCTACCATACCCCCAAAAAGAATTTTTATAATATATACTATTTTATTGCTAATCCATTAGTTGTTACTTCAATGTTTCATAACTGATATGTATTTATTGATGTGGTTAGCTATGTAACAGTAACGTAACAAACGTTACGTTACTTGTCACATTCAGGAGGCGGAAATAGCAACTTACATCTAAGCAACATGTAACGTTCTTATAACGTTGCATGTGATTTTCAGTACATAACGGCAATGTTGTACAAACATGACTGTGTTCACTGGGAATCTACAACCAAAAACGCGTTGGGTCGAAACATTTCCACATAATGTAAATATAGTATTTCGTGTTTTTATTTAATCGACAGAACGATAACCTTTCGTTTCCTCATATCAACAATAATAGAAGTTAATATAACCGATAAAAAAACGAGCAATAATTATAAACTAGATGAAGAATAAAGGGAACAAATTGGATATACACAATTTTTGAAACGGTGATTACAATCATGCGAGCAAAAATTCTAAACGCAATATAAAAAAGTTGGATTTAAATAGAAGTAAATAAATGAAAATAACGTTGACAAGCATTCCCATTGGTAAAAAAAAATTGCATTAGCAGGACTCGAACCCACCACCAGCAGCAGATTAGCCGAGACCTCAATCGTCAGGCTATCTCTCCGCCTCGAAAATCCTTGTTCTATTCGACATTGAAAAATCGCCGCACAAATTTTGATTGGTCGACGTCTCAAAAAAGCAAGCCTACCAGGGTGAACGGCGGCAGGTGGTGACACGCGGGACCGAATCCTACACTACCCTGAATGGCTCCCCCGAAATCGATTGCACTACTGAAAGCCTCCCTTGCAAGATATATGATTCGAGTAAGCGAGTATATAATTTAACTTTTGCTATGAACTAACCTTCTGAAATTCTCGTTTTATAACGGTAAGAATATACAACATTTTTTAATTAACGTTGTTTCCATCTTAATAACAAGTTTAACACCAGGTTTGAGGATATGTATTGTTCTCATTGGTTTCCGTTATCGCTGAGTCACGAAATCAACATGTATCTAGTCCAGTAAATGAATTGATGCAATTACCTCCAGGTGCCAGGATACGTGGCTGTGGAGTATTACTCCCTTGAGCACCACTACTCCTCCGAGACCTGAAAATATAATATGTTAATTAAACGTTTCATCTCTCTTTTGTGTAGAAAGAAAAGCTTACCAAGACCAAGATCGAATTGCAAAATATATAGGCAATCTCATTATATGGAAAACTCACTTGTTTGTAGGGACATTCGTGAGCGAAAGGAAGTTATTTCTGACCGACCGCAAAGAGGCCAGTATTTGTGCGAAAGGTGTCACAATGAGATCCTCTCCATGGCTGTAAATGAAAAATTCATCGTTGAATCATACTGTGACGTATATAATTAGTAGGAATAGACTACGATAAGGTAGAAAATTTCAATTCACAAAGGTTCATTGAAATGTATTTTTCAACTTGCTAAATATATGTACTGTAGAGTCATATATGCACTCCATATAAAATTTCACTCATCGATAAAAAAAAGAATCTTATTGATAAAAAGAAATTTGGTTCAATAAAAAACCATACTTTATTTCATTTTTTTGCGATGAATTATATTATTTGATTTAATTGTCAGGCAGTAAAATCGAAATCTGCAATAAATCAATATAAGAAACACATTTAGGTTTAGCAACGATGATTTCCAAAAACATCGATATAATCATTAAGAAATATCTGTGTCAAAAAATACTCAGCACCTAAATCTAGGGCGTGATATACGGGTGCGCTCTCAAACATTTGTTTCATGTCAATTAAAGAAAAAACCAAACATTCTTCTAAAAAAAACTAACGATTTACCTATTACATTACTTCAAGGCGAGTTTTGCAACTTATAGAATTTGTAGGCATTTTTATCACGTTGTAGAGTTTTAACGTTTATCCACATTACCCCCACAATTAGTCCCACGAACCGCCTCTAGAGAAAGTAATGAAAGCCTGTGAATCGCTACCTAGCCGAGTGCTTCTCTACTATACACTCAACGAAGACTAACCCCAAATATGGTATCCCCAAAATAGCTCTTATCCTTGAAACTCAAAGCCTCCTTTGACGTTCCGAAATCGTGCCCTAGAGAAGAAAAATGCGATACAATAAGTACCCGCTTATTGTCGCACGTATAATCTTTCATAAATGATATTTGCCAGACAATTTTGTAGCATAGTAGAGTATATGGTGCGTACGCGCCACGTGAATCGCGCTTGAAATGCACTATTCTGTGGGAGAAGAAGTTGGTGCTGCAATTGCACAAAAGATCAGTGCCCAAGCTGTCAGAATGAGACCAAACGAGTTCTAATTAATGGATCGTGTCGCACGCAAGAAGCCTCTCATTTCTAAATAGAACAGGAAACTGCGATGGAAATTTGCTATAAAACATCGGTATTGAATAACTGCTGACTGGTCAAAAGTCGTATTCATCGATGAATCAAAATTTAATCGAATTGGTTCTGATGGCAAAAGGAACGATCGATACCGAGTTAATAGAGAATTTTCAACAAAATGCGTAAATAATACTATGAAAGGCGAAGGAGGATCGGTAATGATTTAGGAAGCCATGACGCTTAAGGATGTCGGTCTTACTCATAGGATCAACGGTACCTTGGACCAATATGTCTAGGAGAAGGTGGTACAACATGATCCCTCGAAGTAAGACGATCTCCGGCTTTTATACTGTGACGTCTAGAGTGCCATTCGCATGGCCGGTCGGTACTAGCGACAGCGGCGTAACGGCATCACCGGGCCTTCGGCTGAGGAAACAGAACCTCGTACCACGCGCTGTGTATTGATTGCTCTCTTGTGTATAGTAAGTTTAAGTTCTTTGCTAGATTACGGAGTTGGCTGCTTTGAAGAAAGGGAGACAGAAAGAGACGCTAGTCTGTGCAACACGCATATACTCTACTTTGCTTTGCTCTTAACGCAATCTCAAGTGTACTTCACCATTCTCTGTGAAATTAATAAACATATTGTACCAATGTTATAATCAGTCCTTCTGATACGAATTACAGTACCTATGTTACTATAAGTGGTGACCCCGACGTGATTTCCGTGGATTACATACGCGGGGATAACGTACCACGCTACGACGCGTAAAGTGCCGGTGCATTGTGCATTGTTTCGTTCTCGACGTCTCGTTTTCGCAATGGCCACGCAGCATTCTCCGGCAATCAACAAACCGTTGAACGTTAGCGATGACGATGATCGATTAAGTGCGACGACTCTGGACCTTACTGTTTCACCGGCGACAACCCATGCTGACTTTAACCTAAGTGCGTTGGCCGGGTCGTTTGTGCCTCGTTCTCCGTCCATCGAGGCTATTCAGGGCTGTAAATTACCTGCCTTTTGGAAGACCATTCTTGCGATGTGGTTTCTGTAGGTTGAGTTGGTGTTCCAATCAAATGGAATCCGATCAGATGCTAATAAATATCATCTCCGCTGTCAGCGCATTAACTCCCGAGGCTCTCACCGCAGTCGCTGACATTCTGAAATCTCCACCGCTTGCCAACAGGTATGATAACCTCAAAATACACCTAATCAGTCGACTTTTTGATTCAGCAGACCGACAGCTGCGCAAGTGCCTTGCCGAGCTCGAGCTAGGCTGTAAGAAGCCATCAGAGCTCTTGATAGAAACGCGATCTGTTGCCGGCGACCATGCCTCGGAGATCGTTTTAAGAGCGCGTTGGCTTGCGCTTCTTCCATCGTCTTTGCAAAGTGTCCTGAGGGTCTTCAAGGCCATCTCACCGCTCGAGGAGCTCGTCAAGGGAGCTGACACATTCCTCGAGAATGGTATTGGCTATTCCATGATGGCAGCATCGACGCATTCGCGGCACAGCCACTCACCGGTCCGAGGACCTTCTTCGTAGTCGGAGGCCTTTGAGCTGAAGGAAATTAGAGAACTTCTTTCGCAGCTGCTTGCCCTCAACAAGAACGTTCGCACAGCTGCCAATAAGAGCAACCACCGAGGTCGTAGTCAAAGCAACTCTAGGGCACGCTCTGCGACTCCTGCAGCTGGGGGCACAGCTAATACTGGCGTGCGTTTCTGTCATGCCAGGTTTGGCGCCAACGCGCATCGATGCATTGCACCATGCGCCTATTCGACGAGCGCAGCACTCCCGCATCGACACTAAAGGTGCTGTCTTCTATTGAGGTGGTAGGGGATGGCAATAATAATGCCCAGCCAACTGAGTGCCGCCTGTTTATCTGCGATAGATCTCTGAACCTTGAATTCCTAATCGACTCAGGGTCGATCATTTCAGTAATGCCAAGACTGGATCAGTTTCGCTTGGCGAACCCCACGGAGTTTGAATTATATGCAGCTAACAACACAGTTATCAACACATATGGACAACAAATGCTGAAGCTCAACTTGGGTCTGCGACGTGAGTTCCCCTACACCTTCATCGTTGCCAACGTTTCTGCTGCAATCATTGGAGCCGATCTTCTCGCCCATTATGGGCTGCTGATTGATGTAAAGGGGCGCTGCCTTACTGATCACGAGACGTTGCTTGTAGCCAGCATTCTATCTCAACCGTGTCATCCGCTGATACCTGCTCTCCGGCACTGCAGCCTGCTTACAGGCAAATACTCGGTGAGTACATTGTCATCACCAGGCCAGCGCCAATCTCGACTCGAGCGGATAAGCCAGTCGCGCGCTATATTTTAACTACAGGTCCGCCAGTCGCTGAAGGTCCTCGCCGTCTGGCGGGTGATAAGCTCCACACCGCAAAGGCTGATTTCGAGAAGCTGCTGCACCATGGTGTAATACAGCCGTCTAGCAGCCAATCGGCCAGTCCCAAACATATGGTTCCCAAGAAACTCGGCGGCTAGCGCATGACTGGGGACTACTGGAAACTGAACCACCAGACAGTGCCGGATCGTTATTCAGTTCCTCACATAGAGGACATACTTCATCGCTGTCATGGTTGGAGAATTTTTTCCACCATCTGATCTGGTGCGGACATACCACCAAATACCCGTCGCTGCAGACGACATTGCTAAGACCGCGGTCACGACGCCGTTCGGACTCTTTGAGTTCCGAGGAATGCTACCTGGTCTGCGCAACGCGACACAGACGTTTCAGCGTCACACTCATAATATCCTACGCAACCTCGACTTGCAGCGTGTTTCATCGACGATTTAATCTTTTACTCGGACAACGAGGCGGATCATCTGCAACATCTGAAGCAGATATTTGAGATCTTTCGCAAGAACAACCTGACAATCAACCCGGCAAAGTGGGAATTCGGCAGGGATGAGGTTGTTTAGCTTAGCTACTCACTCGATGCTAATGGTTTCACTCCATCAGCAAACAAGGTTGACGCAATCCTGTCGTTTCCAAAGCCCGATACAATTTCCGACATGCGGCGCTTCCTGGGAATGGTCAACTATTACCGTCGCTGCGTATCTCATGCAGCTGAGCTACAAGCTCCCTTGAACAAGTTCATGAAAAACTTCAGGAAACGCGATAAGCGTAAGGTTCCGTGGTGTTCCGAGTCTGAGCGTGCATTTGAGCGGTGCAAGCAGGGTATTGCATCTGCGGTCAGAACAGCTTTCCTCTCACCATCCGCACCACTCGCGCTCTCGACCGACGCGTCCGACTTCGCCATCGATGCCTCTTTGGAACAGCTCGAGAATGGTACATGGAGGCCAATCGAGTTTTTCTCGCGCAAGCTCTCTCCCGCCGAGACCAAGTACAACGCATACGACAGGGAGCTCCTTGGAATTTTCCCGACCATTAAATTCTTCCGTCATATATTGGAGGGACGCGAATTCACCGCCAAAATGGATCATCGACCTCTGGTCACCACCCTCTCGCAAAGGATGGACAACGTCTCGCCTCGTCAACTCCGTCAACTGGATCACATTTCCCAGATCAATACCACCATCATGCGCATCAGGGGTAAGGAGAACGTGGTAGCCCATGTGCTCTCACGTGTAAGCGTCGTGAATATGGTATGCCGAGCGTTTTGGACTCAGATATCGTCCAACAGGTGCAAACTATCGACAGCGAGTTCGAGGCATTGCTCGAGCACTCATCGCTCAACCTACAATCCGTCACCGTCGAAGGGTATGACATCTACTGCGACGTGTCAACGGGCTGGCTGTGGCCATACCTGCTCGCCGGTCGCCGCAGACGTCCCTTTAACATTGTTCATGGCCCGGCACATCCAGGCGGCTGAATGACTGCCCGTCATCTCCGCAAAAAGTTCGTCTTGCCGCTGATCAAGAAAGACGCTATTGGTGGGGCGCGGGAGTGTATTCCCTGCCAACAGTCTAAGATTGAACGCCACAATCGCGTCAATACCAAATATATCGATATCCCGGACAATCGGTTTGATCATGTCTACCTCGATCTCATTGAACTTTCTCGGGTGAAGAGCCTACATTATCGTTTGACCATGATAAATCGATTCTCACGTGGGCCAGGTGCCGTCCCACTCACCGACGTAGAGACTGAAACGTGTGCCAGCGCCTTCTTCGCACACTGGATCGTGCAGTTCGGCACACCACTCACAATTACGACTGACCAAGGAAGTCAGTTTGAGTCTCGCCTTTTCACAACGCTCGCCCACATGGTTGTAGCAAATAAAATCCACACGACACCGTATCATCCGCAGTTGAACGGGTTAATTGAAAGGTGGCATCGCACAGTGAAGGCTGCACTCATGTACAACGTTCCAACACCTTGGCTGGAATTGTTACCGTCCATACTGCTGGTACTTCGCACCTGCGTGAAGGAGGATCTGAACGCCTCGCCAGCGCAGCTTCTGTATGTCACTGAGCTCAGAATGCCGGGAGTTTTTCATCACCACCGATCTGCCTGCTGACCCGAACTTCTTTCTGGAAAGGTTCCGGGAGCATATTCGACAGATTCGTTCGACGCCGACCGTCCACCATACCAAGTTGCGATTTTTCGTTCTCAAAGAACTGAATACCTGCTCTCATGTTTTCGTTCGCGTGGATGCAGTCAAACAACCACTCGATCCGCCGTACTCTGGCCCTCACGAGGTCATAGACCGAGTTGACGACCGAGTGTTCATAATTTGATTCAATGAAGCGGAGAAGGCTATCTCCGTCGATCACCTCAAGTCGGCGTTCGTCGCCAAAACTGACCAACGAGAGAGTCCTCACCCTGTGGACCGAGCCTTCTTCGTCAAAACAGCCTTCGTCGTCGACACAGCCTTGTTCGTCGACGCAGCCTGGACCCCAGGATTTCACGGGTCACCGCTCGACAATTATGGATCGACCTCTGAAAACTTATGCCAAAGCTTGCAAAAAAGTGTCGTTCCCTTGCTTACCGAGTCAGGGTACTGAAGGGGGGCGGGCGTCTAGAGTGCCATTCACACAGCCGGTCGGTACTAGCGACGACGGGGTAGCGTCACCTGCGCGCTGTCGGTCGAGGAAACAAAACCTCCTGCCTCCTGCCACGCGCCGTGTATTACTCTTAACGTAATCTCAAGTGTACTTCACCATTCTCTGTGATATTAATAAATATATTCTGCAAATGTTATAATCAGTCCTTCTGATACGAATTATAGTACCTATGTTACTATAATACCGACTTAATATCGCTATCTAGGGTATTTTAAGTGAATTTCGTGCTCTTATGGCCGAGTTGTACAATCTCTGACAGTGTCGTGGCGCCGTTGGTAGTGAGAAAGTTTTTATCACAAAATATTCAAAAATACTGTACTCGATCTAAGGTAAGCCGTTATTTGACGTTATATATCTTTAGTCTACGTACATATTTTTGATAGGTGTGTTTATCACAGTTTCTGTTAGCAATTAGCAATGCAGTTAATCGCTCTTTATTACAGTATTCGAAAACATAGGTTATGTTTTGATAGCTTTCGTTAATAAGGTATTTGGGGCAAAAAGGTCCCTTCATAGAGTGGGCAAAATCATCCCAGGGTCATTTTCCCCCCTATGTACTTCCTTCCAATCGTTTTCAGTTAACCTTTAATAAATATTTTTTAGTTTCTTTAATATAAAGTATTTTATACACAATTATAACTTAAATGTATAAATATAAACTACATATTCTATAATGTCATAAGTTTTCACGATCCATAAACTTATGATATTATTAAACTTATCTTTATTTTCTTTCTAAAAATATGCCGCAGGCATTTATGCCTCTTTACATTTAGAAATTATGCTGCGAAATAAAATTTGAAAAACTACACGCCCGAACTGGAATAAACCGCCATGATTAACGCCATAAATGCCGTAAAAGAGGGAATGTCACAGAAAAACGCCTCCGAAACAATTCTCAGTTCCACTTATGACACTTAAAAGAAAAGTCAAAGGAAAAAACCTTCATGCGGTGGGGGGGGGGGGGGGGCACCAAAATGTTGAGGAATATAAAAAAAGTATTCATAGATAAACAGGAACTGGAGCTTGTACAACTTATTAAAGATAATGCAGAAACTATGTATGGCTTTATAGTTGATGACATACGTAAAATTGCTTTTGAGATAGCTGAAAGAAATAAAATAAAATATCCTTCTTAATAGATATCATTTTAAAATAATTAACACTTTATGGACGAGTGTGGGCAAATAGCTGCCCAAGCCTTTTTACCGTTGCGCATGCGTATCGGCAAATCGCCGCCCAATTCTGTTTAGAGGTGCGGAGACGTATTATGAAGCAACCTGTCTACGTCTATCATTCTGATTTATAAAATATGAATGGATACAGCGAACTAAACATTATCATGTTTCCTTTCAAAAAAAATCAGAGGTTTTTACTTATAAAGTCTTATATTTAACACACTGTTGAACGGTCACGCGCTAACGCGTGTCGCGTACATACTACTACTATCTATATACAGAATTAACGCATTTGCAATTTGCATGTCGTTTGGTGGATTAATTAGTTGGAGATTTTCGTGATGCTGAAGAACTTCCCAAGATAGTTTCAATTTCTGAAAGAGCAGAAAGGCTGAACATCCTTTTACATATTATTCGACAAGATGGCCCAGAGAGGAGCAGATACTATTTGGGATATATTGCAATCGGAAAATCAAAGGTGCAAGTAGAGAATCGAGGTACTATTGTGGTACTTGTTCGGCTAAACAGGCCTTGCATATAGGTGACTACTTCGAACGATACCACACCATGCAAGAATATAAAACGTGTTATATATAAACATACCACAACTAAATAGGTTTTTTTTTGTATTTCATTAAAAGTTTTTGTTATATTTACAAAATGTTTCAGTCTTTATAACGCAAACGTTGAACGTATATATTTTCGGTACTGCCCGCTCCAATACCTTGCATCCACAGCGACGCTCGCTTGCAAAGGGTTAATAGTGTTACACCAATTATACTAGTTATTAACACGTTGAGTGCTACGTCAGCTATCGATGGTTGACACTCAACTTTCCATTTAGGCCGGGTTAACCATCGCAGAGTGGGACAGAATCCCAAAAAGCTGACCAAAACCTCCAAAACAAAGGTTTTATGTTCGTTTTTATTTTGTTGCGGGATGTGGAGTAGGGTATCGAGGAGTATCGAGGATCCCCAAAGAACCGGTCCCTAGGCGCAGGTATATTTCTTGTCCCTGCAGGATCAGTTCGAATGTGACCGTTACACGAGCCTCATCGTGCTACCGAATTTGACATGCGCCATACGCTAGAGAAAAACCACAATATACTCGTAAAAAATAGTGGAATTGGAAAAGTGTAAATTGGATTCTCTTTGTAAAGGTATGTAGAATGGAATACAATTTACATAACTGCAAAATTGTTATTATGAAAAACGCTATTGGTTTTAAATTGAGGGGGCCTTCTTAGAAAAACGCAAACGAAAAGTAAACTTTCACGCAGACATAACTATGGGGAAGAGAGTGTAGCTCCGTCGATACTTCGACTTGCGCCCGATATTTGGATTGGTTTGCGCTGTTCGGCTAGACGTGAGCTCGCCGCCTGGGACTTACTTATGCTCAATATACTAACTCGACGATTTAGAATTAATCGTCGCGGTTGATTCCTCTTCGAAGATGTTTTTGGTTGATGTTTCTCAGACTTCTCCGTGTGATCCGTGAAGAAATGAATTTCTTAGGAAATTATTCCCTTGCAACACTGATATCTCACGTACTCTTAACAAAAACAACTGATACTTTATTCGACTTTGAAATTATAACACAAAATTTGTACTTATAATAATTCGCAGAGAGACTGGGATTTACGGCCTTAAGATATTGCCTGATTCGAGGTTGATAGAATTCTGATTTTATTGTCGAAGAAGGTTAACGATTTTCCCTCGGTTCGGGCGGAGTTACAAAGATTAGATAAGTCTGATTGGTCTAATTCTTTAGCGAGGCCTTAAGTTTTTCTATGGGAGGGGTTGTCTGGGAGATGTGGGTGTGTCGTGAGGGTGTCACTTTTTGGATGGTGTTCGTGGGAAAGAAACGTGTGGTTTCGAATTATAGTTCGGAGAAATGAAACAGAGAAAACAGAGTTTTATTTACGACTGAGTTTATGAGCGGTGATATCGGACAAGGCGTTCGTTAAAATGTAACATGAGTAAGGAAAGTAAAGAAAAGTTTTTCAGGCGGGATTTTTGTGGATTGATATATGGTGCACTTAAGACTAAGAGTGAATATAAAAGAGGAGTGAGTAGTAGGGTGCGCACTGTGGCGACCCCCACTCCTTCCCGCCCCCCCCCCCCCCCCCCCCCCTCATAACGTCGTCAATTTTGCTCCGATCGACTTGAAATGTAGACACAATATACTTGAGATATTATGCTTTCAGTTAAAATTTAAAAAAAATCGAAAGAGAAAGAGCTATAGAGGTCTCTCTAGGAAGACAGAGACCGTGTTACAGTCTGCTTCTTTTTATTTTCTTTATTCACGAATAAATATCGTTTAACCAAATCGAACAACTGCATAATCTTTTCGATTATTATGAATTATATGTCGCATCGCAGGAAGGTTCAGGCGATTAAAATTGATTCATCGTTGCTCAGGCAACATATGTGACATAAATCTTTTTATAAACAAAATGAGAACAAGCGAATAAACAAAAAGAAGAAAACGTTGAAGAAAAGAAAAGAGGAGGAAAACATCCCTGAGCAACGGGAGTTCTTCTTGAACCTTTGAAGAAGATAGACCTACATCTCCTTATTTTCAATCAGTTGATTTATTTGAGTTAAATGTTTTAAAATTATATCGAGTTATTAATAAAGCGTGTGAGTCGTGTCACTGCGACATACAGTGAAGAATAACTGTTTTGAATCGGACTCGTTTCTTGTTGTGTTTTTAATCAACCTTATCTGACATATATATATATATATGGGCCGCTGATTTTTGCACTTTTGATTTTTTTCAGTACATATCGACACATTCTTTGTGGTAAATTGTGAGATTTTTAATTACCCGCCCAAAAGACATCGGTTTTTCAAAAAACATCTCTTTTTGAAAATTAAGACGGGATGCTCTATACATATTTATGGACGCCCGGAAGTATGAAAAACGAGCAGCTGTACAGTTTTATTTAAATAATGAATAAACCCGTACACCTATATATGTATAAAGACAGCCTGGCTAGACTAGCCGTCTTTGCGAGCGATCTAGCGGCTCGTGAAACCGATACCCCTGCACGTTTTACACAAGACGTTTGTCTCACTACTTTGGTCAAAAATGCATACAAATCAAATATGAGTATAAGACTATATTTTATACTCCTCTTTTAACATAGAAGTTACAGTCTCAAAAGAGCAGTATAACAGTTCGTTATATTTTATTGTGTAACGATAGCAGATCGTGTTTTTCGCCCCTACGCAATATAGTGACAGCCTATAACAAGGGTATACTGAAGGGCTGCGGTGTGTTAACATGCGTGTATGAAGAACTTCAGAGAAGAGGGCTTCAAGGATCTCGGAGCGTTCGCGGCATTGTTGATGAAATCGGGAGTAAGTACTCGTTTACAAATTAAAAAAAGAGCCATATTTTTATAACGAAAACGGTATATTAGGTTATCAGCAATTTTTCGACGCATCGAGCGGTGAAGAAGTCGCTCTCATAGAAACTACCCGCCGTGTAGAGTATCAGGAAAAAAAACACCATCGACCGTTAGTATTGAAAATTTCTATCTGTCTAAACTCGCTCTTTATAATTTATTTTTATTTTTCTAAAATTTATAAATATTATTTTTTAGAAATTGCACAGATGTGGAAGAAAGCGAACCGCTCGCTGGTCCACCTGGCCTATGCCAAATACCGAAACATAGTGAAATAACACAAACAATCGACACGAATAGCACGATCGATGCTTCGTATCACGCCGGAGAAAGAGAACCGACTGCAAGACCGTCGGGCCTATGTTGTAGTCCCGAGGTCTCCGGCGCTATTCAAGGAAATGATGAGGATAGCAGTGACGAGGACGATGCTTGCGCTGCTATTTCCGATAAGCGTAATAATGTATAAGACGAAGAAGAAAATAGGCTTTTTCACCTACACGAAAACCAGCTCGGCGAATACGACATAGAGGGCAATTTGCTGAATGATATTGATGGGCAGCGAATCCAAAGAGCTGATTATGGTGATGATAATGATGGTTGATTTCAACATCTCCTTTATAATACCGAGTCAGGTAAATATGTATAATACACAATGTGTAGCGCTTACTAATAGCCGTTCTGCCAGTCACAGGATATTCTTCAGATGCCTCGTTATTGCAATACCAAAATTAATACGAGGTACATTAAAACTACGATATATATTTCTAAATATATAATTTCAAGCCTCTTACACAGTTCTTTTATTACAGACTAGCGGTACCCGGCATGCGTTGCAACGCCGTTTTGGTGTCATAATTTATTTGACACGCAATATTTTTTATTTTTTTGTCCATATGCGGAGTATAGACTTTCCAAATATAATCTATAATATACACATTTTTAGCGATTGTCCCCGTGTTTCGTTGATGGACATTGCAAATGCGAGTCGCACTGGAAACTGCAAACGTTTGAAATCGAATGGCATATATTTTGGTATCATTCGGATACGTGACAACAGTACACCGTCTTTTCCTTCAAATTTTCTATTTTAATTTGTAGTTTCGCTGATATTGTTCATCATATTTTTCCCTAGAATCCCAGTACCGTTGAAACGTTGTGGTGGATTGATGTTTCATAAAAGTATGATAGGCACGCCCATTTTCAATGTTACAACGTGCGGCGGTATGCCTGGTAAATGAAACGAATTCAGGAATTCAGTTGGATAATTAACAACTTGTTCTTGATTAATAAAAGCAGCAATCGACTTGTACGTTTTAGTTTCTCATGATATTCTCTTTTGAATCGTGAAATTTATATACTTGACATTGGTGCTTTTGCTGCTAATATAGCACGTTCCCTTAACCACATGTGTTTTTTGTAGTTATGTGCAATATTTTCAAAAACTTTGTTAATTAATTCGTCTGTTATTGCTGTTATTTTAAGAAAGTTTGTACGTCGTCGTACGTACTCTAACTGTTTCCTGTCTTGCTTCTCGTTGCTCGTCCGTTTCTGAAGCTCGTAATGTATTTTTCATTTGTGACTGACGTGTATATCTTCCAATCGTTTCCCGATTTAATGTCACGATTAAGGAAATTTATCTGGTCAGCGAATTAAAAAACATATATTGATTAAAAAATCAGAATATAGTTATCAGTATCTATAAAGCCATTTTCTTCAAATTTGAAGACTCGAGGATACCTTGTTCGCGAGACATAAATAAAAACATATTTTTCCTAAATTAACACGTATCTTTATGGGTTTCAGTGATTTTTCCGTCTACGAACATTAAATTCACAACCATTGGCAAACAGTTTTTGACCAAAATTGCAGAATTAATAAAACAATATCTAAGGAACATTTGTAGAGCTTCATAAAATCGATTAAGTAGTTAAGTACTCATGAGATTCATAATAAATTAATTTGTCTCGAATAATAGTAATTTTTGCGAGGTTACGCATTCGCGGCACCGTCAAACATGCTGAACTGACTACGCTTGTCACATAAATTTTTCTTTTGTCTTACTCGATACCAGATAAACCTCCTTAATTTGACATTCGCTGTCAAATGAATTATGCAATCGATATGTGTAATATCGAGTCGATCGAGTCGTTAAAACAAATGCGTATCTTTTATTTCGCATGTCATTTTGGTAGCATATTTTGACAGCTGTCAAATAGTCTCTATATATAGATATACATAAATGTTAATTTTGTTTTGCCCCGTATACGTTTTTTTTGGCAATTAAAATTATTTTACTATCGCAGAAACCTTCTCGGGAGTGCGGACTACAATTCACCAAATTTCCATCGCAATCGGATGAATGGTATAGGAGCTTACTCGTGACAGACAGACAAACAAACATTCTTCCATTTTTATATATAAGAATATACAAACGGGCGCAGGAAGAAAGCGCAAGAAATAAAAAACTGAGGCGTTTAGAGATGGGCAACCGCCTGGGGATAGGATCATTATCATACACGACACAGATCGTTACTTTAGGCGATTTAAACTACGCGATCGTGAAACGACGATGCGTATCCGTCAGCCGGCTCCGGGAGTTAGTGTAACAGCGTGGCTCGAAGGGGCATTCCGCGATCTTTTAATACATCTCGCGAGATACTGCGAGGGTTGCGACTATGCAGGAATATCCTTCAGGGCAAATAGTTTAGCACACGGACCTGTTTGCCTTTCATTTCTACCGGTTCAAGACTATACCTTCGAGGATATATGGCAGTTAATAACAAGCGTTGATCAAAGTACAGCGTCTATGAACATTGATGACTCCTTTAATATCAAAGCATGTATTGTTAAAGATGTAGAGGGCCGCGGGCGAAAAGATTTAACACGCGAGGGTGTCACTAAGAGATCTATTTTAACGATTCGAAACACCGGCAATCTGTGCTTACCACGCTCGCTTGTAGCAGCGCTGGCATACGCCGAGACGGGTGAGATACGTACGGGCTCTTTACACAACAGGTGGCAGCTTATTAGACAAATTAATGGGTCAGCCCAAAAAGAAGCATCGCTTGAACTTATGAGAAACGCCCGTATTAACGTTCCACGCGGTGGTTGCATAATGCGTGAAATTGCTTTGTATCAAGATTATTTAGCTCAATCGGGGGTTGCTATCATAGTTTATGAATTTTTGAAACTGGGTCGACGCGAGGCACCCTTATTTCACGGTACACAGGCGGTTACGGCTATCGCTGATTCAATTCAACAGATTATTTTAAACCTGCGAGGGGCCGTAGGTAATTTAAACTTCTATGTTTTTTGTAACGCCCGTTTTCGTTATAACCATAGAGCATATGTAAGTAAAGAATTAAATTCTTTACTTACATATTAAAATTTCGTCTCTTCGGAGGTTTCTTCAACGACAGAGTTTCTGCGATGTAAGTAAAAAATTTAATTTTATTATTTTCATGGTATTCAAATCAATCGAACTGACCGGAAATAGGTGGAAAACAAATTTCGGAAAAAAAATCTAGAAAAATTCTCCTGAACTCAGCAAGAAGTAATACAACTTTTTGCCATCTTGAGGTTTTGTTGTAAACCTCATTGTTTTCATCCTATGGAGCAATTTTCAAATTGTCTACTTTTTCTCAAAAAACGACATATCTTTGAAAAAAAAAATCGTAGACAATTTAAAAAAAAATGAACTTGAAGTTTAGACTTCCCCGGTTATGAATATGGTAAAAGAAATTCGTTACAAAAAATTTACTGAGAAGACGGTCCACTTGCAAAAGAACTAAAAAACGACCAAAAATTGTTGTTTTCAATACTGGGTGCCAATTGTAAAAAAAATCGTAAATTTTTTTTAAAAGAACCAATATGAAGGGAAATTCTTACTCTTTAAAATGGCGTTGATTAAATTGGCCTAGGCCAACTACTGGCGAAATGGCATAAAAAAACGTTCCAGCACTGTTTTCAACTTTTGTCCGGAAACTTTCCGCCGGTAGTGTATATGTGGTGTGGGCTTTTGTAAAACATGAAAATCTCGTCAGCCTTATAATCATCTGTGTTTCATGATGCCTGTTCGCGCTGTTGATACGTCAAACGAGAATATATTTATTTTTTATGATTTTGAGCCACAGCAGTGCACATCTGTAAAAGGAGAACCCTCCGTACGTATTCACGAACCAAATCTCTGCGTGGCTCATCGCGTCTGCATGCGCTGCTGTGACAATGATTCCATAGACGAGCCGTGCAAGTATTGCGGTGTTCACGAGTTTATATTTAAAACGAACCCCGTGTGTCAGCTTGTAGAGCTAGGTATGAAAAGTATCCCAGGTTTCTCGCACACATTTTTAATAGCCCATAACGCGGGCGGTTTCAACACGCAGTTCATTCAATGTTATTTAATTGAAGAAAAAAACGAAGCTACCCACTTTAATAATGAACAGTACTAAAATTATCACGATGCTTATTGGAAAAGTTGTATTTCTCGATAGCTTGCATTACTTCCACATGCCTCTGAGTGCATTACCAAAAGCCTTCGGTCTGAGGAACGCTCTTGCCAAAGGATCTTTTCCGCATTTATTTCCCCCATATTCCCCCAACAGACCTGAAAATCAAAATTATACCGGATCACTACCCTCTATAGATCACTATTCTCCTGACACGATGCGTGTGGTAGAACGCGAGCGTTTTTCTGCATGGTATAATGATCTAAAGAGTGCCGATTACGACGTCGATTTTTCAAAAGATATTACAAGCTATTGCAAGAACGATGTCACTATATTAAGACAGGCTTGTATCGTTTTTCGAAAGATCTTTATGAACAGTGGGCGTGTCTGCCCGTTTAGCGAAACTACAATAGCATCGGCGTGTTTTCAAATTTGCCGAAAAAACTTCTTGAAAAGTAATACTATTGAGATTATACCTACAGGCGGTTACAGATGGGCTCACATCAATCAAAAAAAGCGGTTTCGTGGCTCGTGTGGATGGAGCACTCTTTAGGCCATCATAGTATTCATGCAGGGCGCTAGCGAGAATTTAAATTACCCCCAAATTTAATGGTAGACGACTACTACGAAACAGACGACGCGACTCATGTATTATAGTTTCACGGTTGTTATTGGCACGGGTGCATCACTTGTTTCGCCGTAAATAGGGATCGTAAACAGACCGACGGTACGACAATGGATAAGCGTCTCAAGCGAACAAGCACCATAGCGTACAGAATCCTCAACGTATCAGAATCCCAGCACTCCCAAATTTCTGTTAACGTATATCTGCTTGAGCGGATATACGTTAACAGAAATTTAGCATCCGCTTGAGCGGATGTATGTTAACAGAAATTTGGGAGTGCCCGTATGACCGCATGGTAAAAGCCGATATAGAAATGAGTAATTTTGTGCGTGATCATGCTCTAGTCAAATTAGATTATCGCGACCCGTGTGATGCATTTTTCGATGGTCGCACAGCAAATATGGTCATTCTGTACGACGTAAACGACGCGGAGCAGATACGGTATGTTGACGTCTGCTCATTGTATCAGTATGTCTGCAAATATGGCAAATATCCTATAGGACACCCTACAGTGTATGTCGGTGACGAGTGTACGGAATTAACAAGACCCGAAAATACGGATCTGTCGCGTATCGAGGGTCTTGTTAAATGCACGGTGCCCCCCGCGAAATCTTTACTATCCCGTGCTACCGTTGCGTATGCATCACCGTTTATTATTCGGATTGTACCGCAGCTGCTGCGAAACAATGAGTTAAGATGCATGCCCCCATGAAGGCCCTGCGGAGAGGTCATTCACAGGTACCTGGGTAGTAGATGAACTTCGGAAAGCCGTCATGTGTGGTTATAAAGTATTAAACGTGAGTGAAATCTGGCAGTATGAGAAAACAGAGTATAACCGTGATACTCAGGAGGGTCTTTTTGTTGAATACGTCAACACGTTTCTTAAAATCAAACAAGAGGCCAGCGGCTGGCCCGAGAACTGTGTAGAAGATGAGACAGCTCAAGACAATTATATAGCTTCTTTCAAGGCCTCCGAAGGAGTTGAGCTATGTCGCACTGCTATAGCAAAAAACCCAGGTCTGTGCTCGGTAGCTAAACTGTGTCTTAATTCGTTTTGGGGTAAATTTGGGCAACGCGAAAATTTACCTAAAACCGAAGTAGTGTCGACCTGTAAAAACTTATGGAGGTACTGAACAGCTCTGAGCACGATATCACGGGTATACTGCCGCATTTTCGTTTTAGCTCTCCTTCCGATTTAAAAATTTCATCATTTTCATTGTTATTTCTATCAAATTTTACAAACCATTCCTTTTTGTCTATCTCTGAACTGTCATATGGGAGGTCTTTAATACATCATATCTGTCCCCATATACCAGTTTTTCATTAAACCTAGTATGTCTACTCTCATAGTATTTCCCATTTTCGGGTCTCAAGAATTGATAACCTACTGGTGTGTAGCCAACCAACATCACTGGTACTCTTTTTGCTCCGAATTTTGGACTGGTAGCTCTCTGTACTTTAATATAAGCTACGCACCCAAACCTTTTAATTTGTTTTATATCAACGCTGTGCTCTGGATTAAAGCTCTGAAGAGGAGTAATCATGTGGTTTGATTTATGTGGAGTTCTATTGTATGAATATACTGTTGCATTCATTGCAAGATTCCACATACTTTCAGGGAGATTTGCATCATACATGTATGACCCTATTTTCGGATTTTGCAGCGTTTGATTGAATCGCTCTGCCACACCATTGAGCTCAGGTGTATCTGGACATGCCAGTTGAAGCTCTATACCTAGCTTGTTTGCTGAATAAGTGTATAGTTTATTGTACCGCGTTATCGTGATCAATTTCAGGCAACATAAAATGATAAACAAGTGAGACTGGTGCTCATAAAAAAAAGAACGCTTGAGGAGGCGACTAGCGAACGTACGCGGATAAAAAGAAAGAGGAGTTAATTGTCGTTAGACATACCAAAGGAAGGTACGAAATATATATAACAAACGAGGTTATCAAAGGTAGTGACTAAGATCTCGTAGAATTGTCATTTTTACACAAGGACGGCCACAGCCCAAGATCCTGATTATTAAAATAACGAAACCCTCATGCGATCACGGTAGCGCGAACTTACCATATTCTGTACAAATCCTGTGCCGTACATATTTTCACGTGGGTTTTTATGCCGACCAGGCTTTTCCCACATGAGCCAATAAAATACACCCTCGTATTCTATGGCTCAATCCGAGTAGTTATTTTATTGACAAAAGGTAAAATCAGCATATGCTGATTCGCTCTAAATTCAAAAATACGAAGGAACTTCATAAATAAAGGACTTTCGACCAAACATAGCTTCTTTAGAACATCCACAGTGTAACCCCCTGTATATTCTGTACCTTGATCACTTCTTAAATAGCATACTTTCACATCATAACTTAGCAAGTTTTATGCACTTCTTACGAACATTTCTAGCCTATGGCCAGTACCACTCTTTGCTTTCATGGCGCATGCCATAGCAAATCGTGATTTATCATCCACATATGTGGGAAATATATTTGTAGCTCTTTGGATGAGATTCCGGTGATATCGGTCCCATGACATCTGAATGTATAATTTGTAAAAGGTTGGTTGCTCGCTTACGTATTAAAGGAAACGGTAGTTTGTCAAACTTTGAAATCAGACACACTTCACACTGTTTGATGGATTCATCAAACAGAACTTCACCTAATTCCTTATTTTCTGGGAATTTATTTTGTAACTGTTTTAAATATGAAATTGATGCGTGGTCAAACCTGACGTGCCATAGCATTGGTTTTGATAGCACTTTAAGTTTATTTTCAACTGGTATCACGTCTTCAGTTGGTTCTAAAAGAGGCAACTCATCTACATCATGGATTTTACGATCCCAGATAGTTGTATCATAATTTGAGTGTTTATATAAGTTGTTTTTCTCACCAATGAGCTCACTATTGTTAGAGCTACGTGAACGGTACATATGTGAGAGAGCGGGAATTAGGCGGTTAGAGTATCTGTGTGTGTGTAAGGGCGGACTATGTACTAATTGTAAGTGGAACTACTAACAAGGAACATCACTTAGGTGTCCCCCTCCGATTTTGTTGAAACTTTGGTATGTGGTAGAGTATCAAAAACTAAGGGACACGTATTTTTTTTTATCGGCGGAAAAACGGTTTTAGGGGGTGAAACACACCCTTAAAAATGGGGTTTTTTTTCAATTTTCGGCGATAACTTTTTAACGGTACGAGATATTTAAAAAATTCAAATTGCAACAACCTTTATTTTTTTATGTACTATACATTGGAGACGAGAACCATACAAATAACAATAAATTTCATATTGTTTATTGCAAAATTCGAATTTTTTCATACGTATGAGAGTTATTCCTCCGAGAATTTTTAATCGATTGAGATGTAAATTTGCATACACGTGGAGGATGGGAAATTAACGAATACATGTTTTTTGTTTTTCCGATATCTCGCAATTAAGGGGTTGTAACTACCCTTGGATTTTTGAGGCAAGAGCATTGTATACTCAGCTAGCATTATGGAATTCCGGGTTAAATTCACGTCATTATTGACGTTTGTGTGCATGTTTGTAAATACCCCCGCCCATCATTCAAGAAAAATTCGTATGGCCTCATATGAGGAAAAATATCACCGAATGGGCGCGTACCTGTGTGCCTTGTCAACGCAGTAAAGTCTCGCGATACAATCAAAACATACCGAAACACATCCCGGTACCAGATGAACGTTTCGGTCATGCCCACATTGATATCGTTGGACCTCTACCTCCATCAAAAGGTTTTCGATACTGTCTCACGATTATCGACAAATTCACCAGATGGCCTGAAGCCGTTCCTATAGTCGATATGACCGCAGAGACGATCGCAAAAGCCTTTTTCGTAACATGGATTGCCCGCTTCGGTGCACCAAACACCATTACAACAGATCGAGGTTCACAGTTCGAATCGGCTATTTTCAACTCTTTAATAAAATTAATCGGATGCAAAAGGATTCGCACAACAGCCTATCATCCAGCTTCCAACGGCTTGGTGGAACGCTAGCACAGATCTTTAAAATCGGCAATTATGTGCCACAAAACTACTGAGTGGGTCGATACTCTTCCACTAGTTCTCCTAGGATTGAGAACCAGCTTCAAGGACGATATAAAAGCCATAGCCGCTGAACTTGTCTTCGGGACGACTCTCCGACTCCCCGGAGAGTTTTTGATTGACCACGAAGAAACAGACGAACAACAAATCTACGTTCAGCGCCTCTGCTCTCATATGCGCAGTATCAGACCGGTTCCAACGGCCCACCATAACAAAAAAAAGCCTTTCGTGCACAAATCTCTATTCGATTGCACGCATGTTTTCATTCGCAACGAGAATAAAAGATCTTTGGTACAGCCTTTCGAGGGTCCGTATGAAGTTCTGAACCGACTATCGGACAATGTATTTGAAATTCTCATCAAAGGAGACCGTGTCACCGTTTCAACCGAAAGATTAAAACCAGCCTTTTACGAAGCGGCTACACACGAAAAAGAAAATCAGAAGATATTACAAGCACCCGAACAATCTGTCGCGGTGCCATTGGCAACATCGTCTCGATTTTCCTCACAAACCTCAATACCACCTCCAGTATTAACAACGGTTCCTATAAATAAAAATAAAAATAAAAACATAACATTCATTCCAAAAGCTCCTCCGACACTAACGTCTCGCCCGGACAATCCACCACGTTCCTACGGCGGCCCCAAAAATAAAAAGGTAACATTCGCAATCTAACGCGATTGCTCGGAGGGGGGTACTGTGGGTACCGCCTTTACACTAAGGTCGACTTACATCGCCGAGTTTCGACAATCCCG
>OZ023256.1:20829424-21050006 GCA_964007305.1 Netelia melanura | reverse complement strand
TGTGAAGTTGCAGTAAAAACTGTAATTAAAATTCACGAAGTTACAAACTGACGTTTTACAATAGCGGACTGTCACATTAACATTTACATTAATATTTACACATCACCTGAATCAACACAATCGTCGGTATCTCGTTGATATTTGTTCTTATATTGCTATGCGCCGTGTGATGGCTAACGCACGACTGTCTCTACTCGACGTCTCCTTCAGTCGTGTATCTATCAAGTCTAACGACTGGGAGATTAAGTTTGGCACGGTCAAACTTACATACATTTACTCCGAAAATAAATATATTTCTGTGACTCGTGAAACTCATTCCCATTCGACGAAATAGCCGGACTCTGAGCTATAGCACACTATACCGCTACAGAGCATAATCGATTATCATTACCCGTAATCCCGATATCCATGAGAACGACCCTGTAATATCGACCGCCTGCCCTACTTACCTGCATCTCCGATAGATCACCCTAGTCCGTCCCGAAATTATCGATTACCCATCTTCTCCATTACTGCTCCACCCGTGCCGCTGCTGACCAATTAAAAATTCGACTGACTCGGCCAATCATGAGACCGTGAAAACTCTCGCACTTCCGACAGACCGCATGGTCCTCACTTGGAGTTAGACCACCACAGCGAATAGAGAAATTTAGAGTGCGAGAGAGAGTGAGAGATATTAATTTGCGTAATGAAGAGTTTAGAGAGAGAGTGAGAGGTAGTAAAAAGGCGAGGTGTGAGAGTGAAGAATTGTGAGGAATGTGAGAGTGACGAGTTTGAGATAAAAGTTTAGGCGACAAGGATTAACATCGAGAGAGCGAAAGAGAGCGAGGAGAAAAGGATTAACTGCGAGAGAGAGAAAGAGAGCGAGACGACACGGACATTAACATCGAGCGAGAGAGAGAAAGAGAAGAAGGATCGGCAGGGAATTCAGCGACGAGTAAGTGTTTGCACCGTTTCCTATCCGAAATTTTCTTCCGGCCCGCGTTGCATATTTTCCTTTTTTTTCTTGTTACCCAAATTATTAAGAGAACTCCCCCTTCTTATTTCTTTATTAGTCCCACTGCGTTTTGAGAACCCTGAAGATCGTAACGAGTTAGCATAAATTATAAATTCGAGAAATAATCGCGTGGAACGGTTGTGCGCGCGTAGTATAAGTGCGAGTCAGATACGTCCCCTTTCCTCGGTTCCCCCGTTCCCTAGATCGTCCGCTCCGACCGTTACGCGTGACATTGACACTCGCGTGCTTTGTTGTGTATCGTGTTGTGCCGCTGCTGTCCTTCAGGCAGCACGAGAAGTGAATTAGAGTAAACCACAATTATTAGAGTGTCCCGAATATTCCTTATCCCCGTCATATATGTTGTTCCAAAATTAGCCGACCCAATATTAAATTCAAATTTAGCCGACCCTGTATTCAATCCCAAAATTTTATAAGAGACTGATGGTAATCATTAAGAGGCCGAATAGAGTCGGAGAATCCATACCCTGAGCTTCCTTTTTTTGTTTCCCACACGATCGTCCCCGTACCGCCATAGCAAATAAGCGAACTGTAGAATAAGAGTGTCGAAAATATTGTTGTATAAAAATTTTGTTGTTTTGTTAATTTTAAGAAAAATTAACTGGCGCCTAGAAATACATTTTTTTTTGTTTAATTTATATCACTCCCGGAGATCGTCCGCCGACCACAATTATTGGATTTTTTTTTGCTGTTCTTATAATTTTATAATAAATTAATAATTTTATAATAAATCTTTTATAATAAATCTGGAGCCATTTTTTTTGTATTGCGTTTTGTTAGTATTTCTTTTTCCCCGTTTCAGGACCCCCTTCTCCCCCCCTTTCCTTTCGGTTCTACCCACCCGTCGGCGTGACAATATTTATTTATTATTTACATATGTTTATATGATATGCGTAGTATAAAATGCCTAGTGGATGTTCTGCTCCGAGATGCACAAACTCCAATAAAGATAGATACTGTTTAACTAAGTTAGGCCAAGATCCTCAATTAAAACAAAAATGGATTAATGCTGCGAGAGAACCAGATTGACAGGCTTCAAAATCAGCTCGGCTGTGTGAAGTTAGTACTATAATGTACATACGTACAACAAATGTATTATGATATATCAGTTATGTTCTAATGTATTTATGTTGCGCATTTTAGGTTCATTTGCATCCATCGGCAGTATATTGCGTGGGCAAAAGAAAATTGATTTAAAAAAGTGCCATACCATCATTCTTTTGCAAATTTCATAAATCAGTACAAAGGACACCTTTATTAGAAATTCAATCAAATGTACAGCAATGTGATGAAGTGTTTGAATTTCCTTATAACAAAGTATCTTCAAACAAGATTGGGCAAGAAAATAGAAGGTCTCAGGTGGACAAGAATGTTAATGAATGTAGAGAACATAATTATAGTCGAGAAAGTACTTTATCTCGTAAAAAGAAGTATACCCATATTTCAGAATGTATCATAAAGAAGAAACCTATTGCTATAGATACATTAAAGCTGTTGAATAGTTCAACGGTGGAAGTCGTGAAAGGGAGGTGGAGATGCCGAGACAAAAGATATTTTTGGTCGGTTTGTCTTTTATTTAAACATTGGACAGCACTAACTCGCGTAACTCTCAATGAAAAATATAATAAAAAATAACAACTCTTCAGGATAAGTAATACGAGGCTTGTTCATGCGACAGTTCGTCGCGCTCCTTCTCGAAACTTCCACCGAGACGCTTGCCTCTGATTGGCCGAATCTTGCTAGCTCGAGACTCGTCTCGGTAAAGCCGGTAAAGGCGGACTTGCGACGAACTATTTTTGTCCAATAAAAGCAAGTCGTATATGAAAGAGAAAATATCGAGTCAAATTCTGATCTAGCCCAAGACATCAATACATTACCAGAAAGTATTACAAGTGCTACAGATAAAGTAGTCTTCACCGAAAGTTTGTCTAGTCCAGAGAAATTGACGTTGTTAGAAAAAAAAAATGAAATTGCTGAGACAGAGAATAAAACCTTGAAAAGTAAAATTAAGTGTTTAGAAGAAAAAATCGAAGAATATGGTTTGTTAATCAATAAAGTTCTAAATGAAGACCAACAAAATGCAGTTTTAAGAGGCATTACGAGAGGTTCTACATGCTCAGATGAAACAATCAAGAAAGGACTGCACCTGCAATTTGCATGTGGATCACATGGCCATAAGAAAATAACAGAACTTGTTGCTCCATTCCCTTCAATGAGAACTCTAAAAAAAAAGGATACAACATATCAAATATGCATACAATATAAAAATATGTAAATAATAAATAAATATATATTCGTAGCTTTATTTTATATATGTATATAAATATACATATTGTTTAAAAATTAATAACTATAGCTGACTGTTATAACACGTTGTAATTAAAGTGCCGTCAGCTGAATTAGAGGTTATGTGGCTCTCAGACAACAGGAATTTACTGTACGATCTTGTGGAAATAATCGTTTAAACCGAGATTCTGATTGGTCAAGACACTTCATTACCCGAACGAATCAGAAGAGACGCGGTCACGTGCCCCAGTTGGCCACTCTCTCCCTACGAGGCTCTCTATCTTTATCAGCCAAGTTTACGAATATTCGTCTGCTTTTTCTTTCACCTTCTGAATTACTATTATTAATCTCTAACTCTATTATCCAATATGGACTTTTGGACTTCCGTTTCCGGCGAGAGTGTGGAACGACGTGTGTGACAGGTGAACGAAAGAAAAGTGAGGAAAAGTGCGATAAGAAGGGAAAAAAGTGAAGAAAGGGTGTAGTGAGGAAGGAGGGGGAAGGGAAGAAGGCAGGGGAAGTGTAAAACAGGTGAAAATAGGAAAATAAGGTAGGAAAAGGACGGAAGGGAGAAAGGCGAAAATCGAAAAGAGGTTAGGAGTGAATAGGAGAAAACGAGGCAGACGGGCATGAGAAAGAAAAGTGGGGAGAGGAACGAGCGAGCGGCGTCGCGGTGTAGCGCCGACGGCGGAAGGCAGAGGTAACTAGAGAGAGAGGGAAGGTAGAGAGACGGTAGGTAAAGAAGGGAGTAGCGGTAAAGAAGAAAAGGTAAAAGAAAACACAATAAAATAATAAAGTGAATAAATAGATGAAACGAAGGTAGGGAAAATAAAGTAAAAAAGAGATAAATAGGTAAATAGGAAAAGAAGGGCAAAGAAGTGTAAATAAATAAACATAAGGAAAAAAAAAAGAAAAAAAAAAGAAAAAGAAGAAAAGAAAAAAAAAAAAAAAAATGGAGGCAGAAGAAGGTAGGGGAGAGGAAGAGGAGGAGAAGAGGAGGGGACGAAAAACAAATGCGGAAAGGCTAGTTAAGGAAAGAAGCGCGAGTGCAGGGGACTTAATAGGAGTAAAGGAATGGTGGAAAAGGAAAAGAGAACACATGGAGGAGAAGGAACAGGAGGAACAGGAGGAAGGAAGAACGGCATTGCAAAAAAACAGGAAGGTGCACCGATCACCGGAGAATAAGGTAGGGGAAGAGGAGAACATAGGGACGATGATAAGAGGAATGAGAGACGAGATAAAGGAAGAGTTGCAGGGGGTTAAACAAGAGATAAAGGGGCAGAGGGGAGAAATGAGAGAAATGAAAGAAGAGATGGAAAAGATAAAAGACGAAATAAAAAAGGGAGAAGAAAGATGGAGAAGGGAGAAGGAAGGAATGGAGAAAAGAATAGTACAATTAGAGAGGAGGTTGGAAGAAAAGGAAAACGAGAGAGGAAGAGTGGAAGAGATAGAAAGGAGAGTAAGAGAGATAGAATTAGTGGGGGGAAAAGCAAGAGAGGGGGGAGACGGAGAGCGGTCAGGAGAGGAAAGGAGCAGGGAGCTAGAAGAAAGAATAAAGGAGATGGAGAGGAAAGTAGAAAGGAAAGAGAAGGAGGAAAGACGAAGGAGGATAATAATAAAAAGGGTAGAAATGAGGGGGACAGTGGAAGAAACGGCGAGGGGGATACTAGGAAACATAGGAGTGCAGGCAAGAATAGCAGGAGTGAAAGAGATAGGAAAAGCAGGCGCAGGGAGAAGAGACTCGATGGTGGAAGTGAAAATGATGGAAGAGGAAGGGAAAAGAGAGGTGATGAGAAAGAAAGCGAACCTAAGAGGAAGGAGAGAGATAATACAGGAAGACTTGACATGGAGGGAGAGAAGGATGCAGTGGAAAATAAAGGAAATAGGGGAACAAGAAAAGAGGAAGGGGAAAATAGTAAAGGTGAGACATGGAAAATTATGGGTAAATGGGAAATGGTGGTTTTGGGATGAGGAGAAGGAAAACATGAAGGATGGAAAGGGAAGAGAGTGGGGGATGGAGACGGGGAAGGGAGAAGAAGGCAGGAGAGAAGAGTGGCGAAAAAAGGAGGAAGAGTTAGGGGGAGAAAAAGAAGGGCCAAAAAACGGGAGATAGGCGGGAAAGAAAAGAGAGGAGAAAGAAGAGAGGAATGGAAAATAGCGTACTGGAATGTGGCAGGATTAGGGAACAAGGACGAGGACTTTTGGAAAGAAATGGAAGAATGGGAAGTAATAGCGGTAACGGAAACGTGGGTAGAGGAAAAGAACTGGGAGAAAATAAGGCGTAAGTTGCCGAAGGGGTATAAGTGGACAAGACAAGGGGCGAAGAAGAGGAATAGGAAAGGCAGGGCGATAGGAGGAATGCTGATGGGAGTCAGAGAAGGGATGGCGATGGAGAGCGAAGAGGGGGAGCAGGAGGAGGAAGAGGGAATGATGTATAGGAAGGTGAGAGCAGGGGAAGAGATATGGACGATCGTAGCGGTATACATAAATGGGGATATGGGAAGGAAATTAGAAAAAATGAGAGGGTGGATGGAAGGGCAAAATGAAAAGGAAAGAGTGATAATAGGAGGGGACTTTAATGCGAGGACGGGAACAAAAGGAGGTAGGGCAGGAACAGAAGAGGAAGAGAAGGAAGGAGGAAGAAAATCAAAGGACGAAAAGGTAAATGAGGACGGGAGAAAGCTGGTGAGTAGGCTAGGTGAGGTGGGGTGGGAGATTATGAACGGGAATATAGAGGGGGATGAAGAAGGAGAATACACGTATGTAAGAACGAGAGGAGAGACGGTAATTGACTACATACTGGGAGACGAGAACACGAGGAAGGCAATAAAAAGCGTAAAGGTAGAAGACAGGGTGGAATCGGACCATCAGCCACTCGTGGTGACGATCAAAAGAGGAAGCCGAGAGAAGAAGGAAAAGGAAAGGAGAAAAAAAACGGGGCCGAGAAGAGGCAAATGGTCGGAAGAAAGGAAGGAGGAATATAAGAAAGGAATACAGGGAATTAAAGTAGGAGAGGAGACACAAGGAGCGATAAGGGAAGCAATAGAGACGATAAGAGGGGCGGTTAAGAAAAGTGAGGAAAAGGCAGGAGAAGAGGAGAAGGGGAGACGGAGAGAGGGGTGGTGGGATGAAGAGTGCAAAGAGAAGAAAGCGGAGGTGAGAAAGGAATTAAGGAAGGGAAGGAGAGAAGGGAGCTCGAAAGAAAAGTATAGACAGAAAAAGAGAGAGTATAAGGAGCTATGTGAGAAGAAAAAGGAGGAGGAGAGAGAGAGAATAATCAGAGAAATAGCACAGGCGAAAACGGAGGAGAGCGTGTGGAGGATAGTAAATAGAGGAAGGAAAAGCAGGAAGAGGGTAACGGAGGACATAGGAAAAGAGGAATGGAAGGAATACTTTATGAGGCTGTTAGGGGGGATAGAGGAAAGAATAAGGATGGGGACGGAAAAAGAAGAGAGAACAGGAGAAGAAGAAGAGATAAGCATAGAAGAAATAAGGAAAGTAATTAAGGGAATGAAAGAAGAGAAGGCGGCGGGGGAAGATGAGCTACCGAATGAAGCATGGATGTGGGGAGGAGAAGAAGCGGTGGAAGTGGCATGGGAAATATGCAGAAGGGTGTGGAAAGGGGAAGGTTGGCCACAGGAATGGAAAGTAGGGATAATAGCACCGATAGTAAAAAAGGAAGAAGGGAGAAAAGTGGAGGAATACAGAGGAGTAACGCTGATGCCAACAATTTATAAAATATATACCACAGTACTAGCGAGGAGATTAGAGGAGGAGGTGGAGAGAAAGAGAATAATCCCACCGAATCAAACAGGGTTTAGGAGGGGGATGGGGACAGTAGACAACATTTACGTGCTGAATTATATTGTAAATAAGAAAATAGCGGAAGAGAAAGGTAAGGTAATAGGATTATTTGTGGACTTAAAGGCAGCGTTTGATATGGTGGATAGAAGGATACTGATAGAGGCAATGGAAAAGAAAGGGGTAAGAATAGGGTTAAGAGAGAGAGTGGAAGAGGTATACAGAGAGACAATGAGCAGGGTGAAAGTAGGAGGGGAGATAGGCGAGGAGTTTTGGACAGGAAGAGGCGTAAGGCAAGGGTGCCCGATGAGCCCGGTACTGTTTAATATCTTAACAGCAGACATGGAAGAGGAATTAAGGAAGGGAAGGTGGGGAGGAGTGAGAGTCGGGCAAAGGAGAATATGCTCCTTAGCATATGCAGACGACGTGGTGGTGTTGGCAGAAAGAGAGGAAGAGATGGAAAGCATGATAAGGAGAATGGAAGGTTATTTTGGAAAGAAAAAAATGGAGGTCAATGTGAACAAAACGAAAATTATGAGGTTCAGGAAGAGAGGAGGAAAGAGTAAGGTAATGGAATGGAAGTGGAAAGGGAAGAGGATAGAACAAGTGAAAGAATTCAAGTACCTAGGGTACGTATTCAAAAAGAACGGGGGGCAAGAGGGACAATTACGGGACAGGATCAGGAAAGCGGGAGCGGTAATGAAGCAGGTGTGGGGCATAGGAAAGAGGAAATTTGGAAAAGATGTTAAAAGGAAAATGTGGTTGTTCGACACATTAGTGTGGACAGTAATGGGATATGGGGTAGAAATTTGGGGATGGGAGGAGAGGAAAGGAATAGAGAGCATGCAGGAGAGATACATAAGGTGGACACTGGGAGTAGAATGGAGGACGCCGGGATATATGGTGAGAGTGGAAGTAAAAAGGGAAAAGCTAAAGACAAGAGCGGGAAGGAGGGCGTGGAGTTATGAGGAAAAGTTGAAAAGAGGTGGAGGAAGTGAAATAGCGAGAGATTGCTTAAAAGAAATGGAAGAAAGGGAGATAGAAAGTGAGGAAAAGTTGTCGCAATGGGAAAAGGAGAGAAAAGGGCTGAAAGAGAAAGGTAGAAATAGAGGAGGAGGAGAGGAAACAGAGACGGAAGGATATGAAAAGGTAGAGAAGGAGGATAAAAAGGAGCAGGAAGAAGAGAGATGGGAGAAAATCAGGGAGTCGAGATACAACAGATGGTATAGAGAAATACGGACGGAATTGATTCCGAAATATTTGAAGGCGGGATGGGCAGAAGAAAGGTGTAAGAGGATAGCACGATATAGATTAGGCAACGAAATGAGAGAAGGAAGATATTGGGAGGAGGAGGAAGAAAGGAGATGCAGAGTATGCGGGGGGGAGGAAGAAACGTGGGAGCATGTATTAGAGAGGTGTGAGGGAGAGCAGGAAGAAAGGAAGGGGACGGGAGAGAGGATAAGGGAAATACTGGAAGAAACCGGGGGAGGAGAAGAGTGGATGAAAAAACTGGAAGAAACAAGGAAGCGCAAGAGAAGGGGGGAGCAAGAAAATGAAGAAGGGGATAAGTAAGGAAAGGTGGGAAAGAAGGAATGGAATGAATGGAAAGGAAACGGAAGTCGGAAGAAGGAGGAAGGAGAGGAAAGAAAGGCAATAGATAATAACAAAATGTAATAAGGAATTAAGAAAGAGAGAGAACGGTAGCGAATAAGAGACACTAAGGCGAGCGAGCGGCGGAGGAAAAAATAGAGAAAGAAAAAGAAGGAAAAAAGAGCGAGCGTGCGAGCGGAGGCAGAGGCGATAGAAATAAGAAGTAACATAAGGAAATGTAAATAGATGTAAAAAAAAAAAAGAAAAGCGTATTAGGATAAGGAAATGTAAATAGGATAAGAGATGAGAATGTAAAGGAGAAACGGAAGCCTTGTAACCCCAAGGGGAACAATAAAGAATTACATACATACATACATACAATATTGTCTTTTGTATATACCAAAGATAAACGTTTCATTTGTATTTGGGGCAAAAATATTGATTTGCACGCCATCTAGATAAATTGCAAGACCTAACTCTGCAAGTTTTCTAAGCGACAATAAATTTTCTTTTAATTAATCAGCAAATATTACATTTTTAATTTCTAGACTTTTACCATTTTTAATCTCAATTCCATTTTTCCCTCTCCTTCCCTTTTTAAATCCGCTAACTCATTGTTATTTGCACATTTGATCACACAGTGCCTTGACTCATCAAAATTTTTGAAAACTACTTTTGAATTTGTCAGATGCTCTGTGGCACCATAATCAGCCAAAAATTCTGTAATTATTCTGCTTTCTTTCAGTTGCAATGCATCCGTATGCATTGATTCTATGCTAACTAAATTTTCATTCCACGTCTCTTTTATCTTATTATTATTCATCAGTAAATATTTTTCCTCACCTCTTTTAACGTTACTATTCTCCACAAGTTTTCCTGGAGGCCTTTGACTCGTTGAATAGTTGTTACTTTGAGACTTTCATTTTATCTCATTTTTTCTGAATTTGAAGTTATTTTTAGGCTGACTCTTGTTATTTGGAAATTTGAAACTTTTTTCGATGTTTTTATTTGGACCATTATATTTCCTTTTGTATGAATCCCTTGGCTCGCCTCTACCTGAATTATAAATTCTACCAGCACTTTTGTTTCTAGTGTCTTTCTTCGGATTCACATTTTCATTTGAACCACCTTGAAGCTATGTGGTTACTAAATTTGTTACAGTTGTAACATAAGATGCCACGTCTCTTATTTGGGCAGTCATTAGCAATGTGCCCAATGGCATGGCATTCGTAACATCTTTTCCCGCCAGTTACCATGTTTGCTGCTCGAGTTTCTACAACGTTCCCACTACTTGTATCTTTGTGTGCAGTCTCATCTTACATGACAATTAATTTAAACTCTTCGTATGTTGGACTTTTCCCCTTGGTACTTTTCGATATGTACTTGATGGTTTGCACCTTAGGCACTGACAACATGACAGCATTTTCCTATTATATGCTTCGTACTGTACAGCTACTTTCTAACTGACAATGAGTGAGATATCACATTGGGTTCGCATCTTTTAATTTCTTTAACCTTGTTTATTATTTCCACAGGATCTTGCAGTTGGGTCACTTTAGAATGATAATTTATGTCCAAGTGATTTATCAAAATGTCCCGAACCCTGAACTTTTGTTCCTCTAAGGTTTTCACATCCACTCTTGACTCAATTTCTTTATCGATAATATGTAACAAGCTATGTGATCTCAGCTCGGATGTAAAATAGTCATAGAAGTACTTGAACTTGCAGTTATTTTCCCATTGATATTCTCGTGTCATATTTCCACCTGTTCCGGCCACGACCGGTAATTAGAGAGCCTCGTAGGGAGAGAGTGGCCAACTGGGTCACGTGACCGCGTCTCTTCTGATTCGTTCGGGTAATGAAGTGTCTTGACCAATCAGAATCTCGGTTTAACCGATTATTTCCAAAAGATCGTACAGTAAATTATTCTTGTTCTCTGAGAGCGACATAACCCCTAATTCAGCTGACAGCACGTTAACTACAAAGTGTTATAACAGTTGAATATGTCTGTAAGTCTCTTTAAGGAATATTAGGAGGTAAAATATCTCTATAAGGAAAACTATTCCTTATAGAGATATTCGACTGTTATAACTTTGTAGTTAAAGTGCCGTCAGCTGAATTAGAGGTTATGTGGCTCTCAGACAACAGGAATTTACTGTACGATCTTGTGGAAATAATCGTTTAAACCGAGATTCTGATTGGTCAAGACACATCATTACCCGAATGAATCAGAAGCGACGCGGTCACGTGACCCAGTTGGCCACTCTCTCCCTACGAGGCTCTCTACCGGTAATGCGCGGCTCGGCGCTCCGCTCAACACGAAGCCAGTATATCTCGATGAGCTATATCCATCGATAGATGGACTTCGAGTCGATCGATCGACGCGACACCATCGCCGGCGCCCGCCTCGTGGCGACCCAGAAGCCGGCTCGAGCAATCATCCTATTCCGGTACTCGCTTACGCAAACATCGAGAATATTTATATATTGTTCAGTGAATTGGTGGTGGTACCGATACGGCTCGACACGGTTCATTCTTAAGGATCGTACTCGGCCCTAAATCTTTGGATTGTTACTTATATCGACTTCGGCTATTTTTGTATGTGTTAAAACTAACGACGACTTAGGCCTGACCCTGGCATTGTAAAATTTGACAGTGGAATAAACCTTTAACCCTTTTGATCAAATCTTCGCGCTGTACTCGGCTCGTCTCGCGCGATATCTTTACCTTTCAATCTCCTTCCTCAAACCAGATAAGTGCGCGAACACCACCTTGATTCACAATCTCAACCTTCAATGCTTCTTTTACATTACTGGCCAAAGAGTCGATGTTTACACTCTCAGATTTATTTCCCTCGCCTTGTTTGGATTTGTCAATTTTGCTTCAATCATTTCTGCTACTTCGTTTCTCCAATTCATTCCGTTAGTATCACTGCCTTCGACATTTTCATTGCCTTTCTTTATTTCATATATCTTGTAACGTTTTCCCGCCCTGGAGGTGTGGCGCCACCTGTTGAAGCACCTGGAAAAGAAAAAGAACAATTAGAAATAAAATAAAGGTTAATTCAAGGAAAATGGGACAGAGGGAGGAGTTTCTCACAAATACAAGGAAAGGAAAGAAAATATAAAAGCAAGGAAAAATAAGGAGAAGGCACCGAAATTTCGAATCACTTCAAAAGCAAGAAATTCTTAAGAAAGCTGGTACATTACTCTCCGAGAGGAGAGTGAGGGTGGCTAACTCGAGACCGACTCGCTGGAGAAGAAAGAGGGAATAAACGGGTTACGGTATAGAATTTTAGAGAAGAATTTGAACCGAATCCAGCATCGTCGAAGTGAGAAAGTCTTAAGAAAGCTGGTACATTACTCTCCGAGAGGAGAGCAAGGGTGGCTACTCTAGAACAACTCACGGGTAAAGAAAAGGAAGGATCGAATTACCTTTTGATAATAATACGGAGTGGAGCAGCAGTAAGAAGAACCATTTGTTAAGAAATCAATTCAACCGTTCTAAGAGTGAAAGAATTAATCAATGCGCAAGGGCAACCGCGGAAAGGGAACTCAGATCGACAGAACAAGGAAAACATTAGGTCAAGAATAAAGAATAAAATTAAATAACATACGCCACGACGAAGAGGAAAGGGAGTGAAATAGCAAAATAAAGAATTTACTCACCGAAGTTCTTCTTTTTTGAGAACATCACGTGTCGAACGGCACCAAAATCAGTCGGAGACACCAACGTCACAAGACCCTGCCTCAAAGGCAAGCCCTGCGACAAAATAAAACAACAATAAAGTAGGGACAACGAATAAAAATTCTTAACACGGCGCATACTCACCGAGATGGGAAGACGTCCCACACCAGCGCCGAACTGAAGAAAACGAAACCCGATGGACCTAAAACAAAACCAAAACAAGGAAAAAATGTCCACCAAGATTAATTTACTCAAAAAGGTGCTTACCGTCTCGTAGTAATCCATAATTACGGCACACCACACAGGAAACACGTTCTCGATACACTCCGCCGCCGCCATCTTAGCTGTCAACTCATCGAGAATAAATTCTCATCGATTACGACGCAGCTAATCAGACGCACTAGTACCTAATTCTCACCACGCGAAGCACCAATCACCGCACAGCAACGTCCGGTGAGCCGCGCCAATCGAATCAAAGAACGACAAGGGACCATCAGGATAAGAAACTGTGTGAAATATCAGCCGAAGCATTACGGAATTAATCACAGCAGATCGCGCCAATCACCGCAAAGTAACGACCGGTGAGACGCACCAATACAAATCAAGGAGCGAGCGTGGACACGTAAGATAAGGAACCGTGTGAACATAGCAGTATATAAATCAATAAAGAATCATTAAAATTTTCTTTTTACGTCTACCCCTCAATTTTCTTCGAGTACCTAAAGAACATTACAATCTGTTCAAGTATTTCTTTAATTCCACACATCATAACGGTTTGTTTCTCATAATTTTCATTCAACTTTTCCATAATATTGTACAACTTGGTTATATCACACCTCTCCTTTTTCATCTCCCCCAGCTCTTATTTCAAGGATCTTAATGTTTCCACATTTTGTTTTGTAATATCATGCGATGAACTACAAAATCTATTCATTGTAGTTATCAATTCTCTTATGTTGTTATCTTGATTATCAAGTCTCCCAAGAGCTGACAGTTTATTTATGTTTTCAATCGCGTTCTCGCCTAATGATTGATTACCGCCCACTTTCGTTATTAGTTTAATTGTTGGCTTTATATTTGAGACTGAAGTAATTTTTAATTTTGGATTGCTTGAACCATGTGCTTCTTTTATTGTCGATGTGTTACTTGTCTCACCTGATTCTTCCTGCTTCATCTCATCATTTTCCTTTTTATTTTTCTGTAACGCATCGAATACATATCCCACACCGTCATTCACAGCGGCACAAGCAACTTCTGAGATTTTCTTTGGCACTAAGAGTGGTTTTTCCAGCTTTACCATTTCATCACTCCACATCATTAAATGATCCCACATCTCTCCGTCCATTACACTCTTTCCTGCAATCAATAGTTTATTTATGCTTTTTATACCAAAGAAAATTGTCGTGGGACTAGTTGACTGAACACACGTATAGCCAGTCCCACAAACGAATAAACGCTTTAAAAATCCGAACACAAGATTTTCTCCCTGTTTATTTCAGCCAATCAGATCATATGCACCGAACACAAGTTCACATTACCCAACTGGCCGTTCAAAATAAATGAAACTTGAATTCTTTTAAATTTTAGTTTCTAATACACTGGGCGTGTAACAATTGGTAACTACCGACACATGTGTACTTTCTTTTCGTGCATGAATTTTGTTTCTTGCAACTGCCCACGTCTACACCTCTTCCTTCTCAAACATTTCATCAAAATCTCACCTGTCACATAACGTTTTCCTTTATCCGTTGTAATTAAAATTTCTTCCTCTTTAAATTCAAGTTTAATATCCAAATCTTCATCATACTCTTCCAGTCGGAATTTCTGAATTAACCCATTTCAGACAGTTTTTAAGTCATATACAGCTGTGAAGTATTAATTTATTACATTTATTTATTTTTTATTATTATATTTACATTTTTTGAAGTTCTTTTTCTGTTTTTGATTCTCGCTATATGCTCAAGCAACCAGTGACCGCAGTCGTCACCTCTGCTGCTGCCTTTGTCTCTCCCCTCACACATGAACAAACACGTTCGCTCGCCTTGCATTTGTCTCTCCCCTCACACAGGTTCAAACACGTTCGCTCGCCTTGCCTTTGTCTCACCCTGGCAACTGCGTCGTTATTTCACTTTGATTTCTACTTTCTTTTAATAATTTCAATCTCTTCCTCCCTCGAACCCTCACCTCATACATCCGGCAATTGATTATTAATGATTAATTTATTAATTTCTATTTGCCGGCGTGCCGGCTTTATTTTCTTTCTCGTAAAACCAATGTGTCGGGTACATACCTGTACAGTTATTAATTTTATTTAATTGTCACTTACGCTTACCCTCTTTGTTTCGTTCAGATTTCATCAGAATTTCATTATCTGTCTCGCCTTTCTCTCTTCAAAGCTGAACGGTCACTCCTGTGCCGATGTTCGAATTTATTGCTGCCTTTTTTATTTTTATTTAATATTACTTTTTGTGCAATGGAAACGTGAAACTGCACTACACGTCTGTGCCCATAACCTGTTGGATTTTGTAGGTTTCCAATAAACAAAACGGTAGTCGTCACACCAAGATAAACTATATTTGTAATAACAGTCCAATGTATTAAAGACGACTGATCTCTCCTAGAGTTCATGACAGAGTGAGTGAGTGACTGCCACGTTACGGGGCACGTCCCCACATGCACACCCATGTACATACGCAGAGACAAGGAAACACTGTAGCGGGCGCTCTCAAATTCTAACAATAATCATTTCGGATTCAGGTTTCAACATTCAACCTTATGTTACGTCCCAGCACGAGCGACACTCACCTCCAATCGATAAATTGGAATACTACTTTGCCTATCTCTAAACCAGTGTTTCCGAACCGGTGGTCCGCGGACCAAAGGTGGTCCGTGAGAGCCTCGGGGGTGGTCCGCGCGAGAGTCCAGTGACTACTTATAAAAAAGTAATATTTCCCCTTGATTAAATCAAAATTACGATTTTCGTTGAACAAAATTAGATAAATACATTCGTTCTGATGAATATCAGATATTTATTGAATTATCTTTAACATAACAAAATTATTAGAACACACCATAGCTAACACAATCATAATAATGTTTGTATCATGTAGAAAGCGAGTTTTCAACAATATAACAGGGGAACACTTCATGGCTAGGTTGTTGAATTTAATAACCTTTCAATTTGGTTACAACTCATAAGATGTATTAATAATGTAATCTGTGGTGGGTGGTCCGTGGTAATTCATTATCACGCTGAGTGGTCTGTAGACATCTACGGGTTGGGAACCACTGCTCTAAATCAATGCAGCCTGCCGGTAAAATTCAAACAGTATGTACATCTTTTTTTTTCTCTTATCATTTTACTATTGCATTTATAAACTATACCATTTATTCGCAGAAACTAAACGGATTAGGGGAAAGATCCCAACTAAGGTTACCAGAGCACCAAGCTATTATTACATACACGCACCAAGGAACTTAAAACCGTAACCAAAATCCAAGCACCCCATCCATTTATAAACACCCTCTCTGACAAACATCCCTTTTTATGTTTTTTCTGTGAACCTCTTGCGCGACTCCGTCGCTCGAAAACTCTTATTGTTAGTCTTAAAAGCGGACCACATACGAATTCATAATTATCCGGCACGAAAAACTTTTCTTTATCTTCCTTATTCATATAACATTTCAACGAACGTCTTCTCCGACATCACCGCTCGTAAACTCAAGTGTAAACCGAAACTCTGTATTTCTCCGAACTATAATTCGAAAACACATTTTTCTTTCCCACGAACGTCGTCCAAAAAGCGACGCTCTCACGACACCCCCACATCTTTGGAACAACCCCTCTCATAGAAAAACTTAAAATCTCGCCAAACAATTAGACCAATCAGACTTATCTACTTTTTGTAACTCCGCCTGAACCGAGGCGAAATCGTCAACCTTCTTCGACAAGAAAATCAGAACTTCATCAATTACGAAACCGAAAACATCTTGAGCGAACAAATCTCCGACATTTGTAAAATAATTCTAAGTCCAATTTGTGTTGTAATTCCAAAGTTATAATTTCAAACTCAAATACAGTACAAGTTGTTTGTTAGTGTAAGTGAGTTGTTGGTGTTGCAATCAATATTTTTCCCAACAAAATTCATCCTCACGGATCAACAGCGAGGAGTCTGGGAAATAATCATCAAACAGAACGTCTTCGAAGAGGAATCTACCTCGACGATTAATTCTAAACCGTTGAGTTGGTATATTGAGCACAAGTAAGTCTCAGGCGGCGAGCTCACGTCCAGCCGAATAGTGCAAAGCAATTCAAATATCGCGCGCACATCGAATTATCGACGTAGCTCCACTCTCTTCCCCACTTGGAACGTAACACTTACACGCTATTACAAAGCTTACATCCGACGTGAATGCATCAGAGCCTGCCTGATTGATTACGAAAAGGCGTTCGACACGGCTTGGACAGGCGGTTTGATATTTTAATTATTAGAATACAACTTCCCGAGGCACATGACGAAACTCATATACGACATGATTACTAGACGAACATTCGCTGTTACCGCCTCCTCGGTAAAATTAAGTAAATTTTTTTATGTAAATAACGGACTGCAACAAGAGACGGTGAATTCACCAATATTATTCAACATATTTAACAGCGATGTATTACGTAATTATCCCGACACACGTGACAAAAAATCTATTGCGTACGCCGATGACTTAATTATGGTTTTCATATAGTGGTGACGATAAGAAAAAAAAAAATGTCAACTGTTAAGTTCATTTGTCAAACCAGCAGCGGTGGGTACTTGCCGCTACGGGTACGTTCACGGTAAAAAGATACCTCTACTATCTTTTACTCCAAAAACAACAAAGTCGTTCTGGCGGTCTCCTCTGTTTATTCAAAAGGCGTTCCAGATTATTTAGGCAAACCAGAAATCATTGAATTGTATAACAGTACATAGGGCGTAATCGATACATTTGATAAAATGACATCCAGTTACACTGTGGCTCGTAAAACGAATCGATCGACGATGAGACTGTTTTTCTGCATGCTCGATCAATTAGCTATTAACGCGTGTATTATTCACAAATTAGTTCGGTGAAATAACGTACTACCTCGACTGAATTTCCTGAAAAAAATTGTCTCTGCAATTGGTTTATCTTCATCTCGAACGTCGACTCCAAATTGCCGGTCTGCAAAGAGCGATAAAAACAAGCATTCACCAAATTTTGGGAATGAATGAAATCACAAGCATACATAGCAATAAAATTGAGAAAAGAAAACTATATGCCTTATAATCACATAAAGAAAATCGCAAAACCAATCAATGTTGTTCTCGGTGCAATCGACCTGTGTGTGAGGAGCACCGAATCATGTTTGCTCCAATTGTACGTAAAGAAAAAAACATTTGTTAACATTACATTTTTTTAGTTTAAGACCCAATTAATGTTAACAAATATTATTTATGGTATAATAACATAAATAAAATAAGAAAAAAAATTATCTTTGACGTTGAGCATTTTTCTCCCGTTTTACCTCCCAAAAATATGTCTATGTTTCCGATGCAAAATAATATATCTGGTTTAATCCTACGATATCATAGTATATTTTTTCCATAAAGAGCCACATTTTTCCTGTAAATAACCGTTTATCAAACTTGTTTCCCATCATTTTTACGCCCGCTGCATTAAAAAGAAACGTTTTTCGCGTGTATTGTTTCAGATTTGTTGAGAACAAATTATTAAAAATTAAAAAAAAAACAATTCTTTTATGTTCTTGCTTCAAAAGTAAAGTGTAAAGATAAACGATGATTTTTTTTCAGATTTTTATGATGATAATAGTAAGTGGGACAGTGCCCAGCCAAAAACGATCCCGGTTCACGAAATTTGGGTGCCGAGAAAACATTTATGGATTGAGGGTTAAATGAATCAAATAATTTCTAGGTCCATTTCTGCCTATTGTATCCACGGAAAAGAGTTTTTTGAATATGTACTATTTTCATTGCTAATACATTACTTGTTACTTGAATCTTTCATACCTGATACGTATTTACTGATGTCTTCAGTTATGTAACAGCAATGTAACAAAAGTTACGTTATTTGTGTAACGGTCCCACATTCAATTCCCACTGTTCTCACCTACTCCTAATCTCTTTTCTCGCTAACTCCCAACTTCGCTGACTCCACAGTCCCACGGTCCCTTATCACCCTCACGCGACATCCCCTCCACTCCTAAACTCTTTCTTCCAAACCCTTTCTTCCAGCCTCTTCCATCCTCTCAAAGCAGTTCTCCACCGACTTCTTAACCGACTAAACCTTTTCCTCTATTCAATAAAATATCAATCTTTATCATCGCAAACACGTATAATTATTCATACAACTCACCGCTTACCATCCGTCACACTTGTAACATTCAGGAGACGGAAACAGTACATGTAAGCAACATGACATTTTCACCCGTAGTAAGGTCAACGTCAGTGAGGATCATGGCAGCGGTAGCAGCAGAGTACAACCTGAAGATTCACCAGATGGACATAGTAACAGCTTATTTGAATGGTGAACTACAGGAAAGTGTATACATAGAAGTGCCCGAGTGTATGCACGAGATTATCGAAAAGATAATTGCGAGTGAGCCCATCGGTTAAGGCGGGAAGATACGCGACCAGAAAAAATAGATACCGCGAAACGTTGGAAAGACGGGTTGAAAGCGGGGAGTGACAGTGTATGTGCTCTGAAAAAATCGTTGTACGAGTTGCGCCAAGCGGGGGCTGAGCGGCGTAGAAAACTGGTAGACAGATTAGATGTATTAGGTTTTAGTACTATACCACAGGACAAGTGTCTGTTTGTTGACCGGAGAGGGGACAAAGTTTATTAAACTGAGATCTTTTCTTTCCGACTTTGTCCGAAAGAAAAGAGTGTAAACCGATAGACACACCCATTGAGGCCAAATGTAACCTGGTAAAACCAGAACGTGCGAGTAAGATAGAAATGAATAAGTATCCGTACCAGAGTTTAATCGGAGCGTTATTGTATTTAGCAATAACTACTAGGCCAGATATCATGTACGCGGTGAATTATTTGAGTCAGTTCAATACCAGTTATAATTCGGAGCATTGGAAATCCGCAAATAGGGTTTTAAGGTATTTTAAGGACACGTTAGACTACGGGTTGAGATTTGAGCGAACCGGATCAGCTTTATTCGCTGTTGTAGATGTTAGCTGGGGAGGAGACTCAATGGATCGTAAATCGTATACGGGATACGGATTTATTCTAGCGGGATCTGTAATTAGTTGGGAGGCACATAAACAAAAAACAGTGGGGCTCTCAAGTACCGAGGCAGAGTATATGGCCGTAGCGGCGGCTACGAAAGAAGCAATATATCTGAAAGGCTTATTAATTAATTTAGGTATACAGGAGGAATCAGAGACTGTCACGATACTGAATGACAATCAGAGTGCAATCAGTATGGTCAAGAACGATATGTATTACCAGCGTACCAAGCATATAGATGTTAAGCATCATTTTGTAAGGAATGAGTATGCGAATGGTGTGATAGATGTAAATTATCTGTGTACAGAAAAAATGCCAGCAGCTATGTTTACGAAAGGTCTGAGTGTAAATAAACACAGAAAATGTGTGAATAATATAGGCATGGATAATAGTGTGTGTGAGAGCTTGGATTAGTGTGCATGCACTATGTACCTTGAGAGAGGGTGTTGAGGGGCAAGGTCCAAATGCTAGTATGTTCCCGAATGTTCTAGAACATATTACTAGAGTACACTAGCATGCTAATGACCCGTGTCCACTCGCTATAGTTTGGCAGTTCCTCATTGTACACCATCCGAGACGGACGTGTATACTGTGCTTATATATCTCAACTTGTAACAATATACGTTTATATCTCTTATCACGAATAAACCATCTGATCATTTATTAACCTGACCGACATCCCTCGTCATCACATACTTATAATGACTTATTATTAATTTTAGACGCATGTTAACAACAAAAAGTATACAAATTTATTTATGTTGGGGTTATTTTGGATCGAAGATATATTTATTTGTCAAAAGAAGAACCTTACAGTTGTATGGTAAATATAGTTGTACTAGATTGTGAGTGACTTGTCGTAAACTACATGTATTCTAGATGATCGCTTTCGGTTGACTGGTCGTGCGTACCTAACAAAGGTGTCCATCCTTATCGAAGATTTGGGCGGAGCTAATTCGCTCTTATTGTTAGTAGTACGCGCCTATTGTATCGAAGTATTGGTACAGAGAGGGTAACGATATTCTATATTCAACAATTTATAATAATTGAAAAGAGATTGTATAGTTATAAAAAACGGTTTTCATAGTTATAAATAAAAAAAAAACATTCTTTTCAAATTTTCACAAATAAAATAAAACAGTAATTATGGACAACCTACGATCTACCCAGGGTTAAAAGTTATTAAATTGATATAAGTTTAAAATAAAAAATTTTCAAAAATATCAAAACATACATTCACTTTAAAAAAAAGATTTAACGTTTAATACTTAAAAATCACAATCTTTTGAATGTGATTTTTCTATATTATGTTTTGAAAAAAAGTACATTGAAAAATGAAAATTTGAGAAAAAGAAGATTCAATACTATTAAAAAAGTTATGAGCAAAAAAGTGGAAAAAAGAACGATTTTTTTTTAATTCGACATCTTTTAAACGGGTAATCAAAATAATCTCAAAATTTACTACAAAAAGTTTTTCGGTGGGCTCAAAAAAACGTAAAAAATTGAGAAGATAAAAAAAAGTTTTTGAAACTTGTCCGTTTGTCGGGGAATGCCCTATATATACTTATTACTGTACGTACCCAGTAAACCAGTCATGTAACGGTAATATAACGGGGAAGTTATAATTAATATCACAATGTTACACTAATGTAGCATAACTGTTATGTAATATGGAAATAACACCCCAATGTTTCATTCGATACCTGTATGTCATATACATGCAACGGACCATGGTAACATCATGGCTACATTACCAATATGTATAACAGTCTCATAACATCTGTGTAACAATGTGATTTTAACATTAATAATATTCAGGCTATATAAATGTTATGAAATGTTGCAATATTGAAGTTGTATAATCAATACTTGCAGTCACATAACATTGTTGCAACCATGTGAGTATAACAATGGCAATACGTACATAATATGAATGTTCTTAAACGGTATAATACTGCTGGTACATGGCTAACATATCCTAACTATTACCTATTATATCTGTAACGTGAGGATGTCCATTTGGTTGTACGGTGAGAGAGCACGAGTTGACAATACCGGGACGGTGGATAGCCGAAATTGTTAGAATAAAGGAGTGAAGAAAGAAAGTGGTGAGAGAAAAGGAAATGAGGAAGAGGAGAGGATCAAGTGGCGATGATAGAGATAGTAAAAGAAAGTGAGATGACTGAGGCAGAAGGGAATAACGAGCGAGGGAATAGAAAGGAGGTTAGGAAAGATATTGATTGGTGAGGGGGGGGGCGGAGAGGCACGGAGCACGGTGGACGGATGGGCGAAGAGAAGCAGAAGCGCCATGTCCTAACGAACAACTTCGTGAAAAGAGCGGATGGTAAAGAAGAGCCTGTGAGCAGATCGACTGATAAGGAAGAGTTGGAGACGGAGCGACGGCGAGAAGGAAAAGAGGGAGACCGAAGAGGATAGATACGATGAGAATGGAATCGAACAGGGATGTAAGAGAGTTTTTCGACGTGATTGGATCATCGGGTGGAGGAAGTGCGACACAGTCGCCGCCGGTAAAGAAAAACAGGAATGGAGAAGGAAACAAGGACAAAGAGGTCGAGGAGATAAACTCAAGATGAAGGAGGCGAGGAACGGTCAAGAACAGGAGAGGGGGAATGGAGGGAGGAGAGACGACGGATCCTAGATACGATAATAAAGCTGGAAATGAGATGGGAGGAACAGGAAAAGGAGGAGAAGAAAAATAGGAGGGAACGCGAAGGGAGCAAGAGGAAGGAAGAAAGATGTTCAGTTTCAACGTTAAGAGCAGCAACGGAAAGACACGGAAAGTGCGGCGATGGAGGGGCGAGGGGATGTGAGGCAGAAAACGGAGATTACGAGGCGGGTAAGGGGTGAGGTATAAGAATGAAATGGTGAGGGGCGAGAGAGGGAAGAGGAAGGACAGGGTGGACGGATGAGAACAATAATGGAGGGAAGGACAACGAAAGGGAGAATCATTGGGAGTTATTGAAAACAAAACCGACGGCTTGAAGCGGTTGTGAGTGGAAAGAGGAAAGATATAGAAGGCAGAACCGTAGAAACAATATTCGAATTGTAACAGAGGAGTGGGAAAGAAACAAGAAGGGTGAAGCGGCGAGGAAGATAGAGGAAAAGTTCAAGCAGGAGATCAGAAAGCAGATGAGAATAAAGCACGAGAGAGGAGGAGTAACGGTCGTAGAGTTCAGAAACTGGAGCGATAAGATGGAAGTGCTGGAGAAAAGAAGAGAATAAAGGGGCACGGGCCTGTGGATCAACGACGACCTAATAAGAAGGCAAATGGAGGTGCAGAGGTGGTTACGGGCGGTTGCAGAGCACAAAAGGAGATGCGGCAGACCGGCGGAGGCGAAGTATATGAAAATATAGTTGGAAGAGGAATGGTGAGGGTGGAACGACAGGAGAGGGGACATAGAAAGATTACGTGTAGAGGAGAAATGGAAGCAGCCTTTTCGGACGGTGAGCAGGATGAAGGGGGATATAGATAAGAAGGAAGAGAGAAGAGGATTGGACCGGGAGCGAGGAGATCAGAAGAATGAGGCCAAGCGGAGGAAAGGAAAGGACGAGGAATGGCAGCGGAAGAAGAGCGGGAAGTGGACCAAGAAGAAGCAGGAGAAGAAGAGGAAGTGAGAGGTGGAGAAGGCCGAAAAAGCGAAGAGAGAAGAAAAAAAGAAGACTGTTTGAAGAGAAAAAAAGACTAGAAAATAAGGTAATCTTATGGAACGTGGCGGGGTGGCATAATATAGGAGACGCGTGGGAATTTTTAGAGAAAACGGATATGCTGATTCTGCAAGAAACGTGGTTGGAACAAAAAAACGAAAAAATGGTAGAGCAGAAATGAAGTGGGAAATTCAAATATTTTTTTAAGGCCGCTAGCAGAGAGAAAGGAGCAAAGAAAGGAAGGGCAAAGAGAAAGTAGAAGAGTGGGGGTATGGGCTAATAATTAAATATATAAATGAAAAGGAATCGGTAGCAATAATAACAGTCTATAATAATGTGGGAGTTAGGAAAATAGAAAATGAAATGAAAGAAAGTATATTGGAGGAAGCAGAAAAGAGGAATAGAGTGATAATAGTGGGGAGTATGAATGCAAGAATAGGGGAAGAGCAAGGAAGAAATGAGGGAGATGCGGAAGAGGGGGACAACGAGCATAGAAACTCGTAGGGCAAGACAGTTAATGTGGAGGGAAAATTATTAGAAATATGTGAGGATCTGGGGCTGAAGATTATAAATGGAAGGGTGAAAGGGGATAGGGAGGGAAAAATAAAGTTCATAGGAGGAAACGAAGAATACTGTGGGTCGGTATTAGACTACGTGATAGTGGTGGACAGAGGGGAGGGAGGGGAGGTAAAATGGATGAGGGTTGAGAAAAGAATTGAATCGGACGACTTACCGATTGTGTTCGGAATACGAAAAAAAGGCAATGATAGGGGCGAAAAGGTGGAGAGAGAAGAGGAGGAGGGCCAAGAGTTGGGGACGCTAATGTGGAGAAAGGAGAAAGCGGAAGTCTTTCACGAAGAAATGCGAAAAGAGTCAGGGATGAAAGGAGAAACCGAGGAGTGGAAGGAGTTGAAAGAAAGAATAATCAAGGTTGCGGAGAAGGTAGGGCTAAGAAGCAAAAGAAAGAAAGGAAAAAAGAGAGAGCAGTCAAGGTGGTTTAATGAAGAGTGTAAAAAGCAGAGAAAGGAAGCTTGGAAAAAGTTAAGTTTTCATAAAGCAGAGGAATACAGAGACAAAAATGGATTTAGCCAAAGAGCGCAAAAAACTGAAGAAATCATACAGGGACGCAAAGGAGGAATGGAGGACCAAAATTTGGGAGGAGGTAGGAAGAGCAAAGGACATGGCAAAATGGCGGGAGGCGATAAATAAATTTAGAAATAAAAGAAAGGGGGGGGGGGGTGTTACGATTTGAGAATCCTTTATATTTATACCTATCTCTAAATGATTTCAAGCCTCGCATGGCGTACCGCACAACTTGGCGCATCGCACCCATCGCGCTACGAATCCACTACTTCTATACCAAACTCCAACAATTTCGAGGCATCGCACAATTCGTCACCTGCCTCGAGCCAGGTGACCTCACCTTAATGCACCGTACCTCTGAACCCAGAAGAGCCACGCGCGAACTCGGGACAGCCCTATGATAGGTGTCACGGTTTGAGAATCCGTTACCGTTATACCTATCTCTAAACGTTTTCAAGCCTCGCCTGGCGTGCCGCACAACTTAGCGCACCGCACCAATCACGTTACGAATTCCCTATTTCTGTGCCAAACTCCAACGATTCCGAGGCACCGCACAATTCGTCACCTGCCTCGAACCAGGTGACCTTCGCCTACACGTGCCACCAAAAGCCAAAAGAGCCTCGCGCGAACCCGGGAAAAGCCCTCTGATTGGCTCGCTGCCGCGCGTACACCGTGCCGCGGACGACACCTCTTGCTATCTTCGTTAACGATCTTACTCACCCTAAGCACCCTTCCACTAGGTGACTCATCACACTACCCCTAAGTAGCCATCAAAAATTAGTATAAAAGGGCGACCTTTTGCACCCAGTAGTCAGTTACAATTTCAACGGGGACCAGCAACGCAACCACTTGCGCAACAGAATCTGCGGAGCATTCTCGCTCGTCGTCCGGTTGAGTACAACAGTTGTAAACTCATCGAGTCCAAGCTTGTATATTGTACAATTATCTTAGAGTCAAACGTGCTCGTGGAGAAATAAAAGTCTGATAACCGAACTCGTGTCGACCATTATCTTTCCACTCCTCATCGAGACAACAAGATTCATCGTCGCATCACATCGAGCTCCATCAGACCACCAGCAGCACAAGACCAGCGAAAGAGTGAGTCGAAACCTTCTCATACAACCTTTCGTATAAGTCAAGATTGACCATCGGACTAGTCAAAAACGACGGTGCCGTCCTAGTCGAAAACCCCTCCGACGAATTGTAGTAAAGAAAAGGCGAGATTTCCGTCCCTGAAGGAAAGGGCTTAATTGCCTTGCCTCGAAAAGAGAAATCGAACCGTGTTACGCATTCCCATACTCGATAGAGTTCAGCGGATCGTAACAGGGGGGAGAAGATAAAGAGAAAGCAGTGGAAGGAATACTTCGAGAAACTGTTGAATGGAAAGGAGGAAGGAAGCAGCGAGAGGAATGAAGAATGGAGAGTGGAGGAAGCAGTAGCAGAAGATGGAGAAGGGATGACAGAGGAGGGAGAAGAGAGCTTTTTACAGACAATTTGGGAAAAGGGAGTTGAAAGAAGCGCTCAAGACGATGAAAAATGGAAAGGCAGCAGGAGAGGGTGGAATGGCGATAGAAATGATAAAAGGAATGGGCGAAAAGTAACAGGAAGAGCTGAGAAAGGTGTTAAATAAAATGAGGAAGGAAGGAAAAATGGCAAAATGATAGGTGTCTGCAAAGGTGGGAGCAGACCCGGGATCTGGTTTAGGGGAAGTGAGGAGACGGAAAAGCACGGTGAACGGGTGAACTTGCAAAATCAAAAAGATGAAGAGACCGGAAGATTAACAAAATAAAATAACAACGTTTATTATAATACACTATACACAAGGATTATGGACCGGCGTGCCAGCCGATTAATGGCGGCAGCGTGACGCTCGCGACCGCGTGGCCATTAGAATTAGTCCTTGGAGAAAGCCGTTGTCGTTATAAGAGATTGCATATCAAATTTCACCACGATCAATTAGCAGAAATAGAAGGATAGCCGGTTGAAAAGAATTGTCCACAGAATCACACACAATTAAATAGAAAGAATAGCCGAAGTCGAATTATGTTTAATGAAGAACGTGTTAGAAGCGCGCGTCGAAGACCTTTTCCGAGGGAAGCCGAACTAGAAGTGGAGATGCCGGAAATCGATCTCGCTCATCGATTGATAAGTGGGGGGAGATCTCGTTACGCGCGAGTACGGCAGAGTCCACACGAGAGTGCAAGGCCGAGACCTGCTGACCTCTCGCATGGACTCCCGACACTACGCACGTTTCCGAACAATATGAGACGGCAAGGATCGTGCCGATATTCAAAGGGGGAGAAAAGGAAAAGAGGGAGAATGATGACGGCAAGAATAAATAATTGGATAGAGAGAAATGGTAAACTAAAAGAGAGTCCAGCAGGATTTAGAAAGGGAAGGGGGGCAAGAGATCGCATATTCACGTTAAATGCTGTAATTAACAATAGATTGAAAACGAAAGGAGGAAAATTGTATGTGGCATTTATCGATTTCAAGGCGGCGTTGGATAAGGTGTGTAGGCAGAAAATGATAGGCAAATTAGAAAGGATAGGGGTGGAAGGGAATATGTTGACAATGATAAAGGAAATTTATAGAGATACAAAAGCGGAGGTGCAAGTGATGGGAAAAAGAACGGAAAAGTTTGAAACAAGGCAGGAAGTTAGACAAGGGTGCGCTTTGAGTGCACTGCTTTTCGATTTATACATGCATGATTTGGAAGACGGATGGGAGAGAAAAGGGGGGGGGGCAGCGATAGGAAAAGAAAAGTTGTATGCGATAAAGTACACGGATGATGTAGCAGCGGTAGTGGAAAACCGAGAAGGACTGCAGAGCATGCTGAAAGACCTGGAAAGATGGACGGAAGAAAACAAAATGGAGGTGAACGATAGAAGGAAAACGAAGATAATGGTTTTTAAAAATAGGGGTCGTATAAAGGGGAAGGAAAAATAGCAATTGTTTTATAGGGCGCGGCTTCTTTAACGAAGAAGAGGCCGCGTAATTTTATACACAATCATGAAATTGCAACGATTTCGTATTTGATAAATATTGACCAAACGGTTAGAGTTAGGGAACAAATAAATTGAACACATTTTTGAGCCATATATTTTCATGTTTAATCATGCCTCAGAGAAGAAAATCTCTGAAGTATGAACCTCAGAGAAAAAACCCCTCGCATAGAGTGAGTTTACAATCAATACAATCTTAAGGCGTCTTCTCACTTTGGAAATTTAAAAAAATCGATTTTTTTTTTTTTTTTAATTTTGAAAGTACATATCTTCAAAAATGTCATCTCGAAATTTCATAAAGATCGGACGAGTCTAACTACATTTTTTGGCGACCGTTAGGTGACTACCTGAGAGTACCCGGCGATCCCTATTGTTCAGACTCATGGTGCAAGTACAAGAAAGCAGTGAAAAACAATCAGATAGAAACTTTTAAACATCCTCCTGCTCTACCTGATGATGTTCAAGAGGTTTTGAAACCGATCTATGAAGAACTGACGAAGGAACTGATTAACCCGAGGTAAGGTTTTTTCATGATTTTTCTGCAACCAAAACTTTAAACGCAGTTATCTCAAAACAAGGTTTTTCGGTGCTTTGTTGATGAAATTTCGGAAACTATCCGGCCGATTGTCATGAAATTTGAATGACATATGCTTCATAGTTATGGCTATAGCGCATATCATCAGATTTTTGAAATTTTGATTTTAAGAATTTTTTTTTTACAAAAAACTGCAAAAAAATCGTGGTTTTTTTTTACTTTTTCGAAAAACGTGCGCCATTTTGTTATTTTCGCGAATATCAAAAATCTGATGATATGCGCTATAGCCACTGACATACTGAATCTAAAACAGTTTTATTTTTTTGTTTCAGACGACCCGTCTCGGAGATACCATCAACAAGCCACGACCATAACATTTTTACACGGGTTTTTCGATGCGACTGATGTATTATAATAATTGTTTAAAAAAATTTTAAAAAAATTTTTTCATGTACTTGAAAGATGTGTTTATTACATAGGATCCGTTTTATCCCATAATTTTAAGCAAAAATCCTCGAAAAAAAATCGCAAAAACAGCCTATTTTTGAGGCGCTTAAAGTGAGAAGATGCCTTAAGGTTATCATAATTATCACCATAATTATCACATTTATTGTGATAATTATGGTGAAGATGAAATCTACAATCAGAATGGAATTTCGTTGTTTACATATAATACGGGAAATCTGTCCCGCAATCTGAATATTATGTGTATAAGTCGCTGACGACTTCATAAGCATTGCGTTTTTGGTTAATAGTTCGGCATCTGACCTATGGTTAAACATTGCGTTTGCTGGTTTATACCTACAACTCGGCCGTGCCGGTGTATCAGACGGAATGTATCGCCCTTTCAGTTTACTTGCGGTTGATCTTCAGGTTTCCAGCATGCAGCCAATGTGTGAAAACTGTTTCTCCAGCCGGAGCTTCTGAGACTTCTGCGGATTCAATCGTATTAACAACCTTTATCGTTTTTTGTATCTATGGGCAACGCATGGAGAAAAACGACTGTGTATCATTTTCACCGCCGCTCAATTCAAGATATATGTCAAAAAACGACGATCGGCCGTGCGACTCATGTGTTTGTATATACATGCGAGTGATCGTTGGTAAATGATACCAACCTTTGATGCCTGGGCATCTCTATCTATTCATTTGACCGAACAGCAATTGAAGGGGGAAGAGATAGAGATAGTCGACGAGTTTAAATATTTAAGATACTGGTTTACGAGTAAGAATGTGATGTGGGCACATGCGAAATATGTGAAAGGGAAGGCATGAAAAGCGGCGAATGCAGTGTGGGGGTGTGGAAGAGAGCAGGAAGATATGTAATAGAGGAGAGATTATATTTGTTGGATGTGATTGTGAGAGCGGGATTACCTACTGTATGGAGTAGAGTTGTGGGGACTGGGAAAGATTGGAATGATGGAGAGAGTGCATAACAGATATTGTAAAATGGCACTAGGAGTGGATATGAGAACCCCAATATATGTGTGGAGAAGAGATCTAGGAGTAAAAACAATGGACTATGTAATAAGAGAACGGGCACTGAGATACATAGGAGATGTGTTAAGAATGGGGGAGGAGAGATGGCCGAGAATTTGTTTGATGGAAGAGATACGAGGAAAAATAAACGGAAACCCGGGAACGTGGAAGAATCGAAGAAACTTCGTCGTCGAAGAAACCTCCAAAGAGACCAAAGTTTAATATGTAAGTAAAAAATTTAATTCTATTATTTTCATGGTATTCAGATCAATCGAGCTGATCGGAAATAGGTGGAAACAAAATTTCGAAAAAATATCTGAAAAAATTCGCCTGAACTCAGCAAGAAGTAATACAACTTTTTGCCATCTTGAGGTTTTGTTGTAAACCTCATTGTTTTCGTCCTATGGAGCAATTTTCAAATCATCTATTTTTCTCAAAAAACGACATATCTTGAAAAAAAATATCGTAGATAATTTTCTAAAAAATAAACTTGAAGCTCAGACTTTATGAATATGGTAAAAGAAATTCGTGAACAAATTTTTTACTGCAAAGGGAGTCCACTTGCAAAAGAACAAAAAAACGACCAAAGAATTTCGTTTTCAAAACTTGGTGGCAATTGTAAAAACAATCGTAAATTTTTTTCAAAAAGCTAAAATGAAGGAAAATTCCTGCTCTTTAAAATGGCGTGGGTTAAATTGGCTTAGGCCAACTACCGGCGAAATAGCATAAAAAACCGTACCCCCATCGCTTTCAACTTTTGTCCGGAAACTTTCCGCCAATAGTGTATATATTGTTACGTCCTAGTAACATTACTATTGCCCTGTTTTGGACCTTAGCAAAGCTAATGAGTCTTGGGAAACGGGCTAATGGAGCTTGATCCGATAAATAATGCCAGAACACCGACGTTAATTGATTAAAAGAGATTTATTTATTGAGTTGAGCTTTATTACATGTTAACAGTCTTTGCTCGTATATTCTCCATTGAGGATCGGTTTTGGAGATCCGAGATGGGTGTAAAAATTTTACGGTGAATTCTAATTTTTGCAATTTATACTGGATCTCGTTGGGTTTCTGAGAGAATGTAAGCTCCAGGAATTCCTCAGTGTAGTAACCGTGAGTGAGGACTTGTGAATAGCCGTTATATTGAGCAACAATTTTCCGGAGCTAGTTCTTGCATCCCCCTGATCGGAGTTTCTTTCCCACTAAAATATTTGAAATGAATTTAGACCGTGGTGTCCCCAGAAGTTAGAAGGAATTGAGATTAATGAATAAGGAAAGTATCCTCTGAACTCGAGGTGGTCCTCGCAACTCGACGGATGATGGAGGGATAGAGCTCGCTTTTATCCTCGCAACTCATTTTTGTGAATGGGTCGCAGTTCAATGGGTTGTGTAGGAGGATGATCAAACTCGAGGTGGACCTCGCAGTTCAATATGGTGTATGGAAGGATGATCGAACTCGCGGCGGACCTCGCAGTTCAATAAGATAGAAGAGTCGGTTAGAAACTTACTCTTTTCTATTTCGTCCTTGCTGAGTTTGAGACTTGGAAAGGCAGTACAGTAATTCTGCTCTTTCCAGGAGGTGTACAATAGATGTAGAAGAGTTTCCTACTCGATTACTACTGAGTTTTTAAGCTAAATTTTGGGCAGTTGATAGACTAGTATATAAATACTAGTCTAGTGTATATGAGGGATTCCACGCCAGATCAAACAACATTTTGCCTTACCATCTCCGATTTTTTTGAAAATTTTTTATGCTCTAGTATTGGTTGAAAGAGGCCTCCATGATTTTTTTCAATTTTTTTTGTCGAACCGTTTTCAAGATACCGATTTTTCAAAAATTACGTTACTTTTTTTTTGAACGTCCACACTTTTTATAAAAAAATATCGAATAAAATTTTCAAACCGAATTTCTATAAGATTTTCAAGTTTCAAGTCTAAATTGTTGATTTGCAAAAAACACGTACTGATCGATTTTCTTGAATTTTTTTTGTAAACAACTGTCAGTTATTCCACACCTTTTAAGACTAGTTGGATAATGGGATAACGATGGGATCTATTTTTTTTTCGATTTTTCAATTTTCCGATTTTAGTTATCCGTATTGAAAAATATCTGAAAAAAATACTATTCACATGAACTTAATAACTATTGGACACATAGGAATTATTAATTATTTTACAGATTACTTTCAGGAAACAGATACAGGCGAATCGCCGAAGAGCAGTTATTTTCTTACTCGTTTAAATATTTTACAAGTTCGAGATTCAACAGATGAGGAAAATTCTTTAACCCTTTGAGACCTGAGTACTTTCAAGCTTATGTGGTCCGCAGACGCATAGGCTGATGCATATATGCGTCCTTAGGGCTCAAAGGGTTAAATCTCAAAGTGTCTTCTCCGTCCGGAATTACACAATAATACTTCTGCGCCCCTGTTATTGTCTTTGCTCTTATATATCTGTTTTCTAATGATTCTTTGGCTAGATTATAATCGTCGTTAAAGAAGAATTGGGCATGAATATTCGGCAAATAATTCGATTTTATTGCCCAGTCATATAATTGCCGAGGAGTTGAAATTTGTTTGTGACTTGGAAGTTGAAGACTTGCTCGTGCTGCTATTCTGTTCACGGTTCCCCCTACTCCATCAAAGGCCCTTTGCCGTGAGCTGTTGCAAAATAATGCCATTCAGCGTTTAATTCAAAGTCTTGCTCATGATAATTGAGATTTACGAAATTTTTATAATTTTTAAATTGTTGAGGCATTCCATCGGAAAAGTAAAAAGCTTTTGCAGCATCATTGGATACTTCTTTGATAAAACTAGTAGTCGTTCTTGTAAATTCATGAATAGCAACGGCATCATGAGATAAGCAATCCGATATTATTACAACAAAAATTATCGGCCATCGTTCATTAAATGATAAAGATATATATATTTTATTGCATAAATAACAATGACCGTTGTTGGTGAGCCTGAAGAAACGATTAATACTTATTTTCAGCACGAATAACTAAAATCGGAAAATTGAAAAATCGAAAAAAAATAGATCCCATCGTTATCCCATTATCCAACTAGTCTTAAAAGGTGTGGAATAACTGACAGTTCTTTACAAAAAAAATTCAAGAAAATCGATCAGTACGTGTTTTTTGCAAATCAACAATTTAGACTTGAAACTTGAAAATCTTATAGAAATACGGTTTGAAAATTTTATTCGACATTTTTTTATGAAAAGTGCGTTCAACAAGAAAAATTTCAAAAAAAAAAAGTCCAGTTTGGCCCATTTTTCGCAAAGTTATGGACGTTCAAAAAAAGAGTAACGTAATTTTTGAAAAATCGATATCTTGAAAACGGTTCGACAAAAAAAAATGAAAAAAATCATGGAGGCCTCTTTCAACCAATACTAGAGCATAACAAATTTTCAAAAAAATCGGAGCTGGTAAGGCAAAATGTTGTTTGATCTGGCGTGGAATCCCTCATATATATTGTGACGAGGCATGATTGGCCTCGCAGTCACGTAGAGCGTAAAGCAGCAGCGTCGCGCCGTCTCGCACCCGTGGTCGGAACAATGTTAGGGAGACCGGGCACTGTCGTCGAATATTTGCAAGTTACAGGGAGACCGACGACGTCGCCGAACGACGGAGAGAGACGGCGGCCGACAGCGGTGCGAGAGAGATAGCGGTGCCGAGGGTCGATCGTCGATCATCGGGTGGACCTTCCCCCACCACGTGAGCGAGCGACCGACGGAGCCGGCCGGCGAGAAGCATTAGATTTAAGGAGAGTTAGTTAGATTTGGTCGATCGAGAGCGTGAGATCGGAGAAGGCGAGAGAAAAGAAGTAGAGTGAGCTTGAATAGACGAAAGGAGTGAGTCGGTGGTCGTTAGTTAAGTCGAGTGTGAAAGAGGAAGTGAGACGTAGGAGAGTGATTGACGGAGGAAAGAGTAAAGGAAGAGTGAAAGAACAGCGGATACGGCGAAAGAGAGTGAGTGAGAGAGCGAGAGCGAGACCGGAGAACGAGCGAGAGGCCGTGGACGTGCGTGCGAGAGAGAGAGCGAGGCTGAGCCATCGGCGTACCAGGGAGAGCGAGAGAGAGGGCGAGGCGGAGCCATCGGCGTACCAGGGCGAGCGAGAGAGAGGAAGAGCGAGAGGAACCGAGCGAACGCCGTGCGAGAGCGAGGGAGACAACGAAAGAAGGTAGGCGCACGTGGTGCATCAATTTTCTGGTAGCGCGACGCAGTAGAGTGCGTCTTACTCTCGTCCCCTCGCCCCTTTGTATTGAAGGCTGTGCCCTCCGGCGTTCCCGGAGGTCGGTATGAGAGAGAGAGAAGAAGGAATGCGAGAATGAGTGCGACTAAAGAATGTCATGTTGTATAGACGATATAGAAAATAAATTGTTATCTATTTGTGTCACGTTGATTCGGTGATCACCCGTTATTTCGCTTATAGAAACAGATCGTTGAAAATTGCCCTCCGAATCCCCCACCATTCCCTGAGTTTAAGTAAGAGAGAAAGACGGGAAAGAAAGTCACCCTTGGTGTTTCGGGGTGAAAGAAACACCTGGCGCCCAAAAGGTTTAAGGCAGTAAAAATAGGTAAGCGTGGGCGTCATTAGAGATTTTGTACGGGTAGCTCGTTGCCGGTTTTCGACGAAATTTTAAGGACAGCGAGCTCGTCACAATTTTCTGGCGCCCAACGTGAGGCAGTGGCAAATAAAATTTCGTATAGCGAGTGCATGTGTACTCGAACGGCTGTGATGAAAGCCGAGAACGAAATTTCGCGTGAGCAACGAGAGTCGAGAGAGAGTGTCGCGCGCGATGTAAACACGGCGCTCGCTCTCACGGTCGAACGAACAAGGAAAAAAATAGTACGAATAATACTTCGAAGATACGCTGTGCGACGACGACGAAGAATTGTCGAGTCGTTGTACGAAATATTATTTCAAGAAAATTAAAGTTGCGGTATCGAAAATTATAGTCGAGATTTTCGGTGTGTCGAGGTACTCAACCGCGTGTGAACTTCGACTGTAGGCTACAGTGCGCGCTCGGTTCAGTGACAGGCCTCGACCCGACGAAAATCATTCGCGCAGTGGAAAAAATTTTGTAAATTTCACGAAAAATAAGTTACGTGCCAACAAATAATTGTCAACAATAAATAAATAATTTTCGACCGTCACTAAATACTTTCCGATGCGACAATAAATATCTCGCGTCGTGAACTAAATAATTATCGAAGTGACCGACAAATAATCTCGCGTGAGAATAAGATAAAGTGACAGTGACGAGAATTAATTAGGAATTATAATAAAATCTCGGCCGCGGATAATTCACCGAATTCTAAGACGGTAAAATAATTGGTGTCAAAATTCGCGAAAATTAAATCGCTCAAGTAAGTCACTAATTTATTAACTCTCGTAACCGACGTTTTGGACAATGCCTGTGGACGCGACGACGAGCGAAACCTGCCCTTCGGAGGAGGGGGGAAGCAATCCCAATTTGGCCGCGAGTGTCGACGTCGACGTGTCGAACGTGAACACGCGTGAGCGCCGACCGCGCATACCGGACCTCTTGCAGTGGATAGACGTAATATCGGAAGACGATGTGCGACACTTATTACGCGCGGCGGGCGCGAGGGCCGAAGGACCGAGCGACGTGATTCGCGACAGACTTCGAAGGTGTAAGCTCCGCGAGAAGGGATACTCGAGCATCACGTGGGGAGCGTGCGATCAAATTCCCGAGGATCGTCTCGAGAAGGAGCTCGCGCGAATAGACAATTTCGATGTTGGGAAAATGCGCGAGATTCTCCGAGCGCTATTCATCGACCCCACTGGGGTGTCCGCAGTGACTCGCAACCGATTGCGAGAGTGGGGATCGAGTGCGTCGCGAGCCACGAGTCAAGATGGGGGCTCGAGACCAGTTAGCCCCGCGGATGGAGCCCGAAGCACGAATCCAGATATGATGCGAAAAACAGGCGTGCCCGCAGATGCGAGGACGACTACGACGACGAGAGGAACTCGCGGCAGGCGATCGGTTGCACCAAGCGCCGAGGATCAGCGCATGGTGGAGGACTTATGGACATCGGACCAAGACGCGCACAAATCTCGTCAACCGAGCAAGGCCCCGAGAAGAGTCCACGGTGACGTGCAAGGGGGGATGCAGGATGGTGAGGAGAGGCGTGCTGCGTTGAGGCCGAAAGAGAAGCCTGCGCCAACCTACAGAGAGATCGGCGTGCAAACCGACAGCGACGCCAGCGGGCACCGAAGACGACCACTGACCAATAGGAGTAAGAAAATCCGTCGAAGACCGTCGTCTGACGAATCAACAGATTTTGAGCCAACTTCGAAGCGAAGCGCGAGTGATCCGAAGAAGAGTAGCGGGCCAGTAACGAAAAACTCGAGAGATCATGACGAGTATTCGAGTGATTCGTCGTCTTCATCGCTCGAGTCAGAGGTCGCACCAAACACCCGACCATACGGAAGGAGCGGTGGTGAGAGGCCACGACGAAGACACACCGATCGAAGGGGCTCGGAGGACGACGACAGTTGGGAACGACCCAGATCACGAAGACACACACGGGATATTGGTGAAGTTGCGCGGAAATGGCAACTGAAGTTCACCGGCGACGATGATTTCGGGTGTGAAGAGTTTATCGAGCAACTCTATGAAAAGATCAGTGGGTCGGACATTCGATACCCCGAACGTCTCCAAGTGCTGCCAGAAGTGTTGAAAGGCCGTGCCGTGCGGTGGTAACGGTCCAACCGCTACGAATGGGAAGATTGGCGCGACTTTCTGCATGACTTCCGTGCATGGTTCGGAGCCGATTACGACCAGCAAGGACTGAAGGATGACATCCGGGCTAGGACCCAGGGTTCGGATGAATCGGCCAAAGACTATCTAATCTGCATCCAAGGACTATACAATCGGCTGCGCAGGAAGAAGGGTCTGAAGGGCCAGCTAGACCGAGCGTACGCTGGTTTGAGGCCAGAATACTGGGATAAGCTGGAGCGCGACGAAGTACGCACTTACGCTCAACTCGTCGCGCGAGCGTCGCAGATCGAAAGACGGTGGGCACGAGCGAAGACACGCCGACCACCGCCACCAAGAGGCGAATGCCACGTAAAGGAGTTTGCATGGGTCGCCAAAAGTAGCGCCGTCACGAAGTCTACAGACCCGAAGAGATCGTTGAATCAGCGACGTCCGATCTATGAGGGGAACGCCGTGACGAGCAGCGGAACGAAACGAGGCAGTGTTGAGCAAGAGGCTGCGCCGAAGAGACGCCGACGACAGAGGCGTGAGAGCAACGGCGCACAGGTTGCATCGACGGAGGCAACGACGCCGTCAACGTCGTATGCCAACGCTGCAGCGAAGCCTCCAGCGAGTTCCGCAAACACTCACCAGGCGCAACAGCAGTCTGGTGGGGGGAACAACGGAAGCAGCCGGTCGAATCCAAGGGATCGGACAACGGTAAACGCTGCTTCACGAGGGTCAGGGAGTTCAGTAAGACGAACTCCGCTGTTCTGTTTCAACTGCGGTGACGCGGGTCACTTCAGCCGCGAGTGTAACAAACAGAAGGTGCACCTTTGCCTGGGCTGTGGCCGGAAAGAAGTGACGGCCGAGAACTGTGGTTGCGCCTTCTCGAAAAACGAGAATCGAGCCTGGCCACGGCGGGACAGCCAGCGCTCCGCGTAGAAAGCCCGCCGAAGGAAGGCGAAGAGTGGAGTCCCAATCCTCTTCCCCCTTCCCTTACTCCCGATTCGTCGAGCATGAATAGGATAGAGCGTGTGAGCACCGACCTAGGGAAAAATGTTCTTACAGGTACAGCGAGCTCTCCGTACGCCAAGGCATCGGCAAGCGTAGAGAAAGTCGACACAGGTGAGTCGCCCTACGGGCCGATTGGCATTTGGACGCTCAACGATTCGGACGAATCGGAGGAAGAAATGCCGGACGCGCGCGTTATTGGCGAGACGAATGAAGCTGACCGCGGTAAAAACGTTGCAGGTGTAAACGGCGATCGCGAGAACGCGGCGCGGGGACAACCGTTGGAACAAGAAGTTCCGGTCGAGATAAATACGAGATTTTCGTTTGCATTTCCCGCTCCACCGAGAGAGTGGAAGCGCGAACCGGGACGTCAAAGGGTGTTCGTGTCGTTAGAGATCGGTGGAAAACATCTCGAGGCGTTGGTAGATAGCGGTGCGACCACTTCCGTGTTCGGGCGCATCGGCAGTCATATCGTCAACGAGCTAGGGATACCATACCGACATTACCCAACAACGAGACTCGACTGTGTAACAATGGCAAACGGCACCGTTGAAAGAGTAGTTGGGGAAGCGTTATTTCCAATCGCGTTGGGTGGGGTTCAGAAATGGTTCCCGACCATAATCGTCCGAAATTTAAAATCAGACTGTCTGTTGGGCATGGATTTCATGCACGCGTTCGGAGTCAATGTATGTGCCGGGCGCGGAGTCTGGTCGTTGGACGAGGTCGGAATAGAGCATCCGATAATGAAACCGATCGATGAGCTCGCCGCGATAGGGTTATGTTGCGGTCTTCAGGAAATAGGCCGCGATGAGAAAAGTCAATTGGAAAAGATGCTCTCGGGGGTGATCCCGACGATGCCAAAAGATTTTAATGTTGCTGTGTCACTCACGCAACATGTGATAGAGGTTACGACCAACCGGGCCGTGAAACAACGGATGTACCGACGCTCGCCTGTCGTGATAGACGCATTGCATGCCGAAGTAGATAGGATGTTAACCGGTAACATCGTCGAACCGTCACAAAGCGAATGGGCTAGTCCGCCGGTGATGGTCGCGAAACCGAACGGTACGTGGAGATTCTGCGTGGATTATCGTGAGTTGAATAAAGTAACGCGGAAAGACGCGTATCCCCTACCGCGAATGGACACGATACTGAGCAAGCTTCAGGAAGCCGTGTACATCACCACGTTAGACATGAGTGCGGCATACCACCAGATCATGATGGCGGAGGCTAGCAAACACTTCACCGCGTTTGTTGTAGAAGGCAAAGGCCTGTTCGAATTTTGTAGAATGCCCTATGGATTGTGCAACGCGCCAGCTACCTTTCAAAGGCTGATGGATAGGTTGATAGGTCCAGCGCTTGAACCGCACGCGTTTGCATACCTAGATGATATCATAATCGTAAATAGGACGTTCCGAGAACACCTCGAGTGAATCGAGAAGATATTCGGAATAATTCGAGAGGCCGGCCTCATAATAAACTATGAGAAAAGTGAATTCTGTAGAAATGAGGTACGCTACCTCGGGTTTCTGGTGAACAGCGAAGGGCTGCGCCCAGACCCGGAGAAAATTCGGCCTATAATCGAGTATCCACGACCGCGAAACGCGACCGAATTACGACGATTCAATGGAATGGTGAATTGGTACCATCGCCACTTGAAAAACATTTCGCGGGTCGCAGGACCGTTGAACCGACTGACAAGTAAGACTGTGACTTGGGACTGGACAGAGGTCGAAGAGGCTGCGTTCCGAGCGGTCAAGGGCGAAATTGTGAACGCGGCGATATTGACCTATCCGAATTACGAGTTACCATTTATCGTGTACACGGACGCGAGCGATCGTGGGATCGGGGCGGTGCTAACGCAGAAAGACGGTGACTCGGAACGGCTGATCGAATGCGCGAGTCGAGCGATGTTAGGACCGGAGACGCGATACACCGTGACGGAAAAAGAGTGTCTCGCGGTAATTTGGGCAGTGCGAAAATTTAGACCATACTTGGAGGGGTACGAGTTCACCGTAGTGAGTGACCATAGCAGCTTGAGGTGGTTATATAACCTCGCGGACCCGATTGGTAGGCTTGCGCGTTGGTCGTTTGAATTATCAGGGTACAAGATGAAGATCGAGTATAGGAAGGGTACCGAAAATGAAGCGGCGGACGCACTATCGCGGATGTTCGAGGACGTGGAATTAGATGGTGATGCTCAAGTCGATTCCCTAGGAGATTGTTTCGAAATCGACTGGTATCAGGAGAGGCTGAACGCTATTCGCCGAAACCCTCGTGAGTTTCCGGATTGGCGAGTAGAGGGCCGTGCCGTTTATTTCTACCGTCCGAACGCGATCAAAAGCGCGATAGGTGAGGACGTTGACGCGTGGAAACTCGTAGTACCATCAGGGGACCAAGAAACTTTTTTGAGGCAAGCACATGACGCGGAACAAGCTGGTCACCCAGGTGTTGACCGAACATACCGTAGACTGGCTAACCATTATTATTGGCCAGGGATGTACAGAGACGTGAAGCGTTACGTGGCAGAGTGTGTCACATGTGCGTTGCACAAGGCGAACCAAGCCAGGCCGGGTAATGGATACCTAATAGTATTCGAAGACATGTTCACCCGCTGGATAGAGTGTATGCCCGCGGCGGCGGCCACGGGTAAAACAATCATGGACGCTTTTCGCGCGAGAGTACTCTGTCGTTGGGGAACACCGCGTAGATTTTTAACGGACAACGGGACGGAGTACGTGAACCAGACGGTGCAAAAACTGACTGACGAATACGGTATTGAACGTGTGACGACGCCACCATATCATGCTCAGGCAAACCCGGTCGAAAGGGTCAACCGGAATCTCAAAACCATGATCTCGAGTTACGTTTCCGCCGACCACCGCGAATGGGACTTGCGCGTAGCAGAATTCCAGTTCGCGTACAATACCGCTGTGCATTCATCTCTGGGGGTGAGCCCAGCGTTTCTAAATCTCGGTAGGGAACCACGGCCAGCTCAATACTGGAAGCGAATCGCGGAAGAAGACGTTCCGAACGTGCCGGATCGCGAAAAATGGGTCGCGAGAATGAGTAAATTGGTCGAGCTGAGAGATCTCGTTACGCGTAATATCCGCGAAGCTTCAACCAAACAGGCGGGGTATTACAATCGAAGTAGAAGAGATGTTCCGTTGCACGTCGGGGATCGCGTTTATCGGCGATACCGTGTACTATCGAAGGCCGCGAACAATTTAACTTCGAAATTCGCGAAGAAATATGCCGGCCCGTTCGTCATAACGAGGATGAAATCGCCGAACGTAGTCGAGTTGTCCGATAATGCCGGTCGACCTGCGGGGACCTGGCATGTCAAAGACCTAAAAATTACGGGTAAGAAGCGAGCTGCGGAGGGCTCGGTGTAACCAGTCGAAGTATCGTGTCGTAACCTGGGTAATAATGTCTTCTTGGGTGTGATCAATTAGAACCCGAGACAGAGCGCTGTGCGACATGTCGGGCAGCGACCAGCTGCGGCTAATCCGCGAGGAAGCTCGCCGAAGGTACTACGGGGAGGAAGAGGCTGTGCCGAGACCCGCAGCGAGGGAGGCAGTGCCGTCTCCGGAGGAACAGCTCGCTGCAGCCAGGGAAAGAGCGGCAAAAAAGTACGCCGAGGTGAAGATTGACGCAGCTCGGACCGTCGAGGAGGCTGTGCCACCGGCGGAGAGCGCCGAGGAGGCAACAACAGAAGGTCCGGACGGCGAGACGGCCGTGTCACCGCCGAGGCCCAGAGACCTCGAGCGAAACGCGCCACAGCCTAAGCCGCGGTGGACCCTGCCACCCGACGAGGCTGTGCCGGAAGCGGAGCCGCGAGGCCGTAAAGCAGCACCAGAGGTTGAGAGGGCGGAACCCACGCCAGGGCCTTCGACCTCCGCACGGCGCACCGCACCCCCGAGACCACGGGGGACCCTGCCAGCCGGCGAGAGACGCGTCGGCTGGAGGGACCCGGTGGAGGAGATGATTGCGGGGCTAACCGTCGAGGAGGACGAGGTTCCCCGACGGCCACGGGCGGCCGGATTGCCCGCTAACGGGGCCAACAACCCACCCGAGGGACAAGGAGTGCCCCCACCGGGAATCTACGCCCGGCGCGACGCCGCGAGAGAGGTAAAAGAAGATGCCGAACGGAGCCGGGCCATCGAAGAGGCACGGGCGGCGGCACCTAGGGGTTGCTTAAACTGCCGATCGCCGGGGCATCCCTGGAAGAGGTGTACCCAACGGCTCCGCATAGGATTTTGTCGGCTGTGCCACCGGGACGGGGTCACCACCGCCGGGTGCCCGGGCCCGCACGGATTGGAACGAGCGGCGTACAACCGGGCGGAGAAGGAGAAGAGGAACCGCGTACGACGGCCGGCGTCGCAGTACTCGTGCGCCATGGCGTGCCCTCGGTGCTACGAGGATGGCCATGGCCCGAAGGATTGTCCCCTACCGTGGGACCCTAGCAGGCCCTACTGTATCACCTGCTACCGAGTGGGATACACCCGGGACACCTGCCCGGACTGTCGACCACGCCGGTTCCGACGATAGAAGAATAGAAGAGAAAAAAAAAAAAAAAAAATTATCTTTTTGTTACGTTTTGGAAAAAAAAAGAGAAAGAATGTGTTTTCAGTTTGGGTTAGGCGATAAGAACACTTATTTTGGTAATATTGAAAAAAAAAAAAGAGAAACACGACCAAGATTGTCGACATAGGATTAAGCGTTAAAATAAAATTGGTATTGGGGAAAGACTGTTTTGTTGATCTGAAATTGATTTCCTAGGTTAAGTAGGAGTATCGTGTTGTCGATTTAGGGTCGCGAGTAAGACTCGATTGGTGATGGGATCAATCGGGGGCGAGACGAGCCACGACTCTGCTGCGACGTGAGGAAAGGTGTATCGGCGTGTGCCTACCCCGTCGCGAGGTAGACCATAGCCTAGTGGGGGGATGTGACGAGGCATGATTGGCCTCGCAGTCACGTAGAGCGTAAAGCAGCAGCGTCGCGCCGTCTCGCACCCGTGGTTGGAACAATGTTAGGGAGACCGGGCACTGTCGTTGAATATTTGCAAGTTACAGGGAGAACGACGACGTCGCCGAACGACGGAGAGAGACGGCGGCCGACAGTGGTGCGAGAGAGATGGCGGTGCCGAGGGTCGATCGTCGATCATCGGATGGACCTTCCCCCACCACGTGAGCGAGCGACCGACGGAGCCGGCCGGCGAAAAGCATTAGATTTAAGGAGAGTTAGTTAGATTTGGTCGATCGAGAGCGTGAGATCGGAGAAGGCGAGAGAAAAGAAGTAGAGTGAGCTTGTATAGACGAAAGGAGTGAGTCGGTGGTCGTTAGTTAAGTCGAGTGTGAAAGAGGAAGTGAGACGTAGGAGAGTGATTGACGGAGGAAAGAGTAAAGGAAGAGTGAAAGAACAGCGGATACGGCGAAAGAGAGTGAGTGAGAGAGCGAGAGCGAGACCGGAGAACGAGCGAGAGGCCGTGGACGTGCGTGCGAGAGAGAGAGCGAGGCTGAGCCATCGGCGTACCAGGGAGAGCGAGAGAGAGGGCGAGGCGGAGCCATCGGCGTACCAGGGAGAGCGAGAGAGAGGAAGAGCGAGAGGAACCGAGCGAACGCCGTGCGAGAGCGAGGGAGACAACGAAAGAAGGTAGGCGCACGTGGTGCATCAATTTTCTGGTAGCGCGACGCAGTAGAGTGCGTCTTACTCTCGTCCCCTCGCCCCTTTGTATTGAAGGCTGTGCCCTCCGGCGTTCCCGGAGGTCGGTATGAGAGAGAGAGAAGAAGGAATGCGAGAATGAGTGCGACTAAAGAATGTCATGTTGTATAGACGATATAGAAAATAAATTGTTATCTATTTGTGTCACGTTGATTCGGTGCTCACCCGTTATTTCGCTTATAGCCCTGACAAAATCAACCGCGTTTCAACCACGTTTCGTTACACGCCTTATCACGCTTCAAGTACGTGCAAAGTGCGTTTTGAAACGCGCTAAAGCACGTGACAAGCGTGTAAATTCGTACGCAACCACGTTTCAGTTACATACTTTACCGAGTACCAAGCACGTTTCGAAACGCGCTTTGTGCTCATTTTACCGCGTACGCGGTACGCGCTTGAAACGCGGTAAAGCGTGTAACGAAACATTGTTGAAACGCGCTTGGTACGCACTTTACTGCGTAGGCGGTACGCGCTTGAAACGCGGTAAAGCGTGTAACGAAACATGGTTGAAACGCGCTTGGTACGCACTTTACCACGTAGGCGGTACGCGCTTGGCACGCACTTGGAACGCGGTAAAGCGTGTAACGAAAGGTGGTTGAAACGCGCTTGGTACACACTTTACCGCGTTCATGGTACGCGCTTAGCACACGCTTGAAACGCGGTAAAGCGTGTACCGAAACGTGATTGAAACGCGCTTGGTACGCACTTTACCGCGTCATTGCTTTGAACAATAAATATTCAACCAAGTAATGAAATACATTTGTTTCTAGGAAACCCTAATATTCATTTAAAAATTTCGCTTTCCACGCAGTAAATTTTTAAATGAATATTAGCGTTTCTCAAAAAATATGTATTTCATTAATTGGTTGAAAATCTTTATTATTCAAAACAATTTATGAAAGCATTATGAGGCAAGGTATCATTACAAATCGAAACATGATATAGAATTAAAAAATAACATTTATTATAATAAGACTTAGAATTTACAAGTTATAAAAATCTTTACCGCTTTCGGGGGTACTATATAAATCATTTTGTTCGTCGCATGGCACATCCTGTACCATTACAGCAGCGGATCCGCCGAACATGTCCGATGCTTCGGCAAATACACTATCCCGATTAAACAAAAACTGCCGGTCATCCGAGGACAATCTACTGCCAGACGAGAGCCCAGACTCCGAGGAAGGAGACGCCCTCTGAAACATGAGCGTTCGACTGCCCCTTTGAATATATTCTTTCCGAGTAACAGTTGAAGTAGAGGGTGCCGTCGAAGCCCCTGTTTCAGAGGACGTCTTCTGTTTTTTGGCCTTTATGGTTGCTTTGTATTGCTCCATGGCCTCCTCCACATCAAGGCCTGCCGCCTTCGCAGCCATTTTCACAGCCCTTTGACCCCTCGGCTTTATATTGCTGGCACTGACGGACAAATTCCGAGGAAGTTCCTTCACAAGTGCCTCGATATCCGCAGGGGTGTGCATGGGTACTCGCTGCCCATCGACATCTTTATAAAATTTTTCGAGCCATGAGCGGTACATAACTGAAAAATAAAACGAATTAATGTATGAGATGGATTGTATAGATGTGTTCACATATTTAAGAGGCAACCCCACCGTAACAGCTTAAAAAATCAATTTTTTGCATTTTATTATTAGTAAAAAGCCATTGAGTGAATTAAAAAAATTCATGAAAAAAGTTTTTTTTACCGTTACAGTGGAGTCCCGCTTTAAATAGCGAGTTTACTAATGTCTTACCTTTGGCACTAGCGAGAAAGTCCTCACCGAATTTGAGGGTGTTATTTCCTGAAGCATTCACTCTCATTCGGTGAGAACTTTCTCCAAAGACCCCCTTGAGGAGATGGCTCATGAATTCGGGTCTGGATAACTGCATGTTTTTAATCGATTTTAAATAATCCTCCCGTATAACCAGCCCTGGTCCATAAGTGATCTGAAAAAGAAGAAAACAGCGATAAAAAATATGGCTCTACAAACTATTCTGCAAATTCTAATTACTGTTAAACTTTTAGCACTTACCATCTTCTCACTGACACCTGAGTCACTGGAAATACTACTTGTGCCACTAGCAGCAATATGATTACCTGCACAGATAAATAATAAGAACATTAAGTATTTCGTTTACCAGATTAAATTTGACGAATAAAAATTAATGTTGGCTAAGGGGCAACAACCTACATAACTAACTATCTATTGAACTATATATTCAATAATCAACACTCAACAGTATTGATTATTGAACTATATATGCAGTAACCAACACTCAACAGTATTGATTATTGAACTATATATTCATAAGTATATATATAGTTCAATAATCAATCTCTGGAATATTATCCACCCATTCTTGCACATGACGCAAGATTGGGAACTCACTCAGGGTTGATGATAGAGCGAGTACTTCCTCTTTAATCGTAGTTTTAATTTCTTCTTTAATGGTTTTTTTGAACTCCGTCAATGAAACCTTCATTTGCCTGTCTATAGCCGCAAACATCGTGGAAGGGTCGAAGGTAGCTTCGGGTTGGCGACTTCTCGCTTCGTCCAGCAGCTTCTGCATTTCTGTTTCTCTCTCTTTCCTTTTCTCCTGTTCCTTACGAAGCTGCGTTCGTAATCTTTCAATTTCCTTCCATGGATCACTCCGTTGTTTCTCCGTGGAAGTAGCAGGGATCTCAAAGAAGTTTCGCATTTCCAACTCCTCCAAGGCCTTGTTATGTGCTGCCCGTTTTTTTACTACGGTAGCAGCCTACAAAATAAAACAAAGTACATAAATTTTATAGAAGAACAATTTACTAATGTATTAAAGGGTATAAGGTATAAGCTATAATTTCAACAGAAAACGTATTTTATACTTCTCTGTATTCAAGACTTCAAAAAATTTCTTTTTATTTGGTGCAGCATTGTGAACAAAATTAAAAACTGATTATTTTGGCCGTCTTTATAGCGGGCATAGAGTTGATTGATCGCACAGGGCAGCAATTATTTATTATCTAATAATAGTGATTTCTATCGACACTTAGGAAATTATTTCTATACCAAATCCAAAAACTCACACCAAGTTTTCGCTGTTACAATTAATCTAAAATATTTTCCGAGTTATTAAAAAAAAACGTATTCTTATTTTTTTTAATAGTAAAAATAAAAATTAGCAAACGTGGATTTTTTCCTAAATACTACAAAATAGAAGACATGAAAATAAAATTTATTTACGATATTCAAATATAAACCCAAATATTTACAACACAAATAAACATCCATTCAACTTCAAACATGCAGTCGCCAAATTTTAACAGAAAACATATTATATTTTATATTCCTCTATACTCACAAACTTATAAAAAAATAGACTTGGTGCAACGCTGTTTTAATTCCTGAATATAGAGAAGTACAAAATATGTTTTCTGTTAAAGTTTGGTGATTGCATGTTTAAAGTTGAATCAATGTTTATTTGTTTTGTAAAAATTTGGGTTCATATTTGAATATCGTAAACAAGTTTTTTTTCATGTTTTTTATTTTGTAATATTTGGGAAAAAATCATAAATTGTAAATTTTTATTTTTACTATTAAAAAAATAAAAAATGAAAATAAGTTTTTTTGTGATAACTCGGAAAATATTTGAGATTAATTGTAAGAGCTAAAACTTGGTGTGATTTTTTGGATTTGGTACAGAAATAATCCCCCAGGTATTGATAAAAAGCACCATGGGCCTTTATTATTGGATAATAAATAATTGCTGTCCTGTGAGATCAATCAACTCTGCACCCGCTATAAAGACTGACAAAATAATCAGTTTTTAATTTTGTTCACGATACTGCACCAAATAAAAAGAAATTTGTTTAGGTCCTGAATACAGAGAAGTATAAAAAACGTTTTCTGTTAAAATTGGGCGATTGCATGTCTGAAGGAACCGAGTTAAAAAAATTATTTTTATTTTATTTATTTTCATGCGTCGGTAGAAAATTTCATAGAGGCAGATTCGACATGCTTATCCAGATGGTTATACCTTTTAAAATACAAGCAACTTACACGTATATCCCTCTGATTTTTTACGGCTGCACCTCCACTCAGATTAACCGGGGCATCTTCTGCACATGATGTTTCCGGATCTGAGTAGTCCCCACTCTGCACCGATGGCCAACTGATGCGAGAATCTTGAATATCGTCAAGTTCGTTCTTTGTGGCTGCCGTAAATAAATGGTAAAAAAGATATATACACGGCATAGTACCACTAATTAGTAAGCTCTAATCTTAATTTATTTCACTTACCTGCCATTTTGCCTATAAAACAATAATATGGATATTCTAATCCGTTTTGGCTATCCTCAGCGGTTTGCACGAGGTACAATTGATTGGGCTCGAAGTCTTGCAGACTCGTTGGTTCATATCGTGTCCTCAGTCTTCGAGGCTTTGGACCAACGCGAAACTTTATTTTTCGAACTTCAACGACGCTCTTATTGCGGTTTGCATAGGCGGGGAACATTACTTTCGCCCACCAATTTCGTGGTTCGGCCATCGTTTACACCCTAATAATTAAAAGATATAAAAAATAAACAATAATTCACGAGTACTGGCCAGTTCAAATGAATATCACCGACTGAAATTAATCTAACCGTTTGGGCAAGGATCTGGTGAGATGAAAAATGTAGCACAATGTATGTTCTCCTTTTTTTGTTCCGCAATCACTAGAAGTCCTGTCACTCGCGTTCGTCGTCGTATTTTATCAAAATCGGTAGAATTGCCGGGGTCGTTATAAAGAAGTAAGATAATGCGTGGAATTAGCCGAAGTCGTTATATAATTTGAGCGGGAAGCCGAAGTTGGAGACACAATATACGTATAAACGCCGAACTTATTAAACACTGCGACAACGTTTCTACTCTGCTTGCACTGCGATAATGGTTTATGCATATACGACCGTGGCATCATCGCTCCCGGCGTCCCGCTTTTTTTCGCGTCGCATTTTCCCATTGGTCGGTACTTTCTTTCGTATTGGCTGTAGCCCAGGTCCGCCATTTCTTTAATTCTCTCGGCGTCCTGATTAGCTCGTCGATTTTGCTTGAAGCGTCCTCTATTTCGCGCGACTTTCAAATGCCTACTTCGGTCGCTAACAAATAGTTTTACATACACAAGTGTTTTTATTTTAAAAACTTATTTGAGAAATGTATAAAATTGTATTGTGGGAAACTGCGCTAGCATCTTATTGACCGCACGCGATCAGTGCATTGGTCTGCATCACGAAATAGCATGGAGAAAAAATATCGACATCGATATTTTTTGCCACCCGTATTGTTGTGTACTTTATCGTATAGCTGCTGTGCTGGTCCAACCTAACCTACTGTGTACTGCCATCACAACTCTAAAAAAATTTAATTAAATCGAAAGACAACTGCGTGCAATGACCTACAAGAGATATCTTTTAACTGGAGGACCTATCCCTCGGTCGACACTCCAGTATCGTAGACGGAAAAAACATAGGATACAGGTAATTACATTTATTTTTGGCATTTAAAGAAAAGAGGATAAGCCATATGAGGTACAGCGCTTGTGTCAGTGCAGAAATATTTTTACACTTCACAACGGAAACCTGTACTTGGGATCCAGCCATGATTATACTATGATATTCCGTCATTTCAATTTAATGCATGCCGCTTTTCCAACTGCAGCTCAGTAATGAGACGAATAGACCTGCCCCAGAGCAACACTTACAGTTAGACACAGGAAATCAGATGCTTGATGAAGCTGGCAAGATTTCACATGGACACGCAGAACTTTCGCGCATGTCACCTTCAAACAATGATACTGATAATGAGGTACATATTATTAAATAATAGGACAAATTAACCCTTAGCGCTTGGGCCATTTTTGTACCAGCAACTCCAGCACATTTTTACAGCAGAGTGCCTGAGAAGAAGTCTTATTTTGAGTGGGACGAATTACAAGTGCTTATAAATGTTTTAGATTTTATTTTTTTATAAATATGCATTTTCCTCTTGTAAATAACAGAGAAATAAAAAATTTCGTCATTCACCATGGTGTAATATTTTTAGAAACAATGCGCCATGTGCATTCTCAGTATACTTGGACAAGTGTCAGTCAGCTCTAAATTCTCGTCACAATATTTATTCTTCTCTTATATCATCTTAAGCATAACGATATACTAAAAGCATTTGGCTCTGCAACAGAGCCAACGGGGCGCTAAGGGTTAACAATTTTTTTTTAACTGAATGGTCTGTTATTTTAGTTTGCTTTTAGTTTGAAAAAGTCTATTCTTATGTCATGTGTTAATGTTTTGTTTTACTACACACAATGGAAGCGCCATTAAATATGCTTTTCAGTGTAAAGAGAACTTTCCCTCTCATGTTCTAGGTTGGCAAAAATTCAATACCACACAAGCAGCACCTGAAGCGGAAACGACCAAAGAAAACCTCTAATCCTTATGCTAATAATCACACGGTTCCATTATCGCCATCGAGCCAATCCGATGTTCCTGTGTCTGACCCTGAACTAAGTGAATCATCTGACAATGAGTCCCCGACACCTCCAGCTCCGCAACCCTTTGAAAATCAATGTGAATCAGAGATACAGGAGGAAGAGGACAGTTCAGAAAATGACTTTAAGTCAAAAGCGCGAAAGTCTATTCATTTGTGTGGTTGCACTGATTCAACTGTTGATGATATAGTTTTTATGACCTTAGCTCTTGGTCTTCGTCACGGCTTGTCATGGGTGGCTCAGATTGATATTTTAAAAATGGTTGGGAGTATTTTTAAAGAAGTTCCCATTCCATCGACTTTTCAAGCATATCTCAAACATTTGAAAGTTGCTAATACTAGAAACTTTATATCGTATCACGTTTATTGCAGTGACTGCAACTCTTACCTAGGAGAAAGAAAAATTTCAAACAAAAGCGACAGCAAAGAAAAAAAAGTAAAGGATAAACAAAAATTCTGTGATATCTGTGAGATAAAAGTTAATGCTCTAAGCCCTTCAAATTTCTTTGTTTCTCTCTCAATAAAATCGCAGCTTCAGGTATTTTTGAAAGACAACAAGTTTGTTGATTATATATTAAACCACAGATTTTCGAGGGAGACCAAAGAAAGTGAGTTAAGTGACATATATGATGGTAATGTATACAGAAAGCTAAGCTCACATGGAAATGTGTTGTCCTCACCATACAACTTTTCGTATACATTTTTTACTGATGGTGTTGCTTTTGGAAAATCATCTAACAAAACTATTTGGCCTATTTATTTAACGCTCAATGAATTGCCTTATGAAGAAAGAAATAATTATATAATTATGGCAGGAGTGTATGCTGGTTCAAAGGATCCAAATCAACAATATTTCTTAAAACCCTTTGTAGAATCAGCCAACAAATTATCAAGTGAAGGTATTTCGTGGACTTACAATGGTCAAAATGTCAAAAGCCTTGTTATTCCGCTGTGCTGTGTGGCAGATTCTGTTGCAAGATACCAGATTTTAAATTTTCAAAGTTTTCATGCAGGATATGGCTGCACTTTCTGTTACAAGCAGACCGAATATGTCAGAGGTGGCGCACGTTACCTTGTATCAGAACCTGCTGAGCTGAGGAGTTCTGATAGTCTAAAACAAGACTTATTAGAAGTTTACAAAAGAAGGCATGAAGTCAGCGATAAGGACAGAGTTTTCCGTGGAGTTAAGGGCTCATGCAACTTAATGTCATTAAATTACTTTGACATAACGTCTCAGTTCGTTGTTGACTATATGCATGCCGTATTGCTAGGGGCAACAAAAACACACACTGAATTAATTCTGCAGTCTATTCGGAAAAAAATGTGGCTAGGTATGTCAGATGAAAGACTGGGTATGAAACACCTGATTAACCTAATCGACTTAAGAATTAAAGGTATACAGTCCAGTACTACAGTGATCAGAGAGCTGCGCGCAATGAGTGAACGTACCCAATGGAGAGCAAGTGAATACAGAATTTGGCTTTTATTTTATGCTATTCCATGTTTAAAGGGATTGTTAAAAGATAAGTACCTTGTACATTTTTCTATGCTCGGTAAGGGAATTGCATTACTTCTTCAAAAACGTATTCCTATGTCAGATATTCAGGAAGCTCACAGACTTTTCATGCTCTATATATATTTTTTTGAAAAATATTTTGGAGAAGAAAATATGCTTTATAATATCCATCTTTTATCGCATATATCAAGGGGGGTTCTGGACTTTGGCCCTTTGTGGACCCACAACAGTTTTTTGTACGAGTCGGAAAATAGATACCTATTACAGCTTTGCAAAAGTCCCTTTTCAGTTGCTGTCCAAATTGCTCGCAAGTTTTTAATTTTCAAGTCGCTTCCTCTTTTATGCACAGAAATGGCGCACACCAAAAATACTGTAAGTTTCTTTGAAAATATATTAAATTACAGAAGATTACAAAGGTTTGAGCCAACTGGCAACAGGTGCCTTCTTGTTGGTAAAGGTAACCTCTGGACCATCTCTAATGTTGACAATGCCATAAATTTTTCCGAATATATTCGGCGTAACGAGGCTACTGACTGTCTTATTGTTAGTTTTAACAGAATGATTTATAAAAAAAAACGTTTCTCTACAAGCTCATACAGCAAAGGTAAACAGAATAATGACTCATGTATATTCTTATTTGATGGTACATTTGCTGTCATCGAAGAAATTGTAAAAGTAACAAGAGCTAAGGTCATGTTTGTTGTGCAAACCATAAAGTTGGAGAAACACCCATGTTTAAGAAACGATTTTATGGAGATTGTACACATAAGAAAGGTGCAATCGTTTGGTGAAAAGAAATGTGTAGACCTTGCAATGATAGCAGAGCCGTGTCTGCTTATGCATTCACAAAACAGTTTTTATGTTGCGCGTATACCATACGGTTGTTCTGTTGAGTAGATACATTTTCGTTTTATTTTAAGCCGCTTCACACAAAAAGGCTTTTACAAACATCTTTGCAGAAACGCCACAATAAAATGAAAATAAATGGAATTAAAAATTGAGTTTAAAATGGCGTTTTGTATTCCTCACCCAAATTGCATTCTGACGGCACGAGCAAAAGTACGTTTCAACTGTGTAACGAAACGCGGTTGAAACGCACTATTCTGTGGAAGAACTCCGTGTCGACGGCACGCGAAAAAGTATGTTCCAACCGTGTACCGAAACACGGTTGAAACGCACTATTCTGTGGAAGAACTCCGTGTCGATGGCACGCGAAGAAGTTCGTTCCAACCGTGTAACGAAACACGGTTGAAACGCACTATTCTGTGGAAGAACTCCGTGTCGACGGCACGCAAAAAAGTACGTTTCAACCGTGTAACGAGAAACGCGGTTGAAACGCACTATTCTATGGGAGAAGTTCGTGTCGACGGCACGCGAAAAAGTACGTTCCAACCGTGTAACGAAACACGGTTGAAACGCACTTTTCTGTGGAAGAACTTCGTGTCGACGGCACGCGAAAAAGTACGTTTCAACTGTGTAACGAGAAACGCGGTTGAAACGCACTATTCTCTGGGAGAAGTTCGTGTTGACGGCACGCGAAAAAGTACGTTCCAACCGTGTAACGAAACACGGTTGAAACGCACTTTTCTGTGGAAGAACTTCGTGTCGACGGCACGCGAAAAAGTACGTTTCAACTGTGTAACGAGAAACGCGGTTGAAACGCACTATTCTCTGGGAGAAGTCCGTGTCGACGGCACGCAAAAAAGTACGTTTCAACCGTATAACGAAACGCGCTATTCTGCAGACAAAGTACGTTTCAAGTGTGTTCCCTCAACGAAACGTACTTGAAACGGACTTGGCACGCACTTGAAACGTACTTTTCCGTGGCAGGTTTTTGTCAGGGAGAAACAGATCGTTGAAAATTGCCCTCCGAATCCCCCCCCCCCCCATTCCCTGAGTTTAAGTAAGAGAGAAAGACGGGAAAGAAAGTCACCCTTGGTGTTTCGGGGTGAAAGAAACACCTGGCGCCCAAAAGGTTTAAGGCAGTAAAAATAGGTAAGCGTGGGCGTCATTAGAGATTTTGTACGGGTAGCTCGTTGCCGGTTTTCGACGAAATTTTAAGGACAGCGAGCTCGTCACAATATATATGAGTCATTCCACCAATTATTAAGTGAAGTTGTGCCGGGGGGTCTGAACTCTGCATAACAAAAATTTGTATTAAAAAGTACATAACAAAGAGAGCTTCCATGATTTTTTTCAAATTTTTTCGTCGAACCCTTTCAAAGCTACAGTAAATCAAAAATTGCCACATTTCCAATTATTGACTTTAGATATTAAAAATATCAACCCCTTGTAAAATTTCTAAAAATATATTAAATAATGGTTTTTGTGTAAAAAGCTTTCTGAAAAAAATATTTTCAATTTCGTCCAGTGTTGGGAAAAGCCTGAAAAATGAGGTCAAAAAGTAAAAAACGCTTTTTCTACCAATGTATATTTTTTTATATTTTTTAAAATATTTTTTTCGAAAAGTTCAGACTTTTTTACACGGGAAATATATTTTTTGATTTTGGGAATATTTAAAAATAAACCATAGCAAAATAAAGTTAAAAGTTTTGTGATGAATTGCCGATCTGTATTATGCTGCCGTCACGGTCGTCGCACGATAATTATCGAATCAAGTTTGAAAATGTCTGTACAAAGCATTATATTCAGCGATTATATAGTAAATATATATGTTTAAAGTGTGAAGTGGGTAAGAAATAAAAATTATTACACAAAAGAGTTATGACAAGGGTCAAATCTTTATTATTTGAACTTTTCTTGTCACTGTTGACATAGAAACATTTTTTACACTAGCAGAACCACGATTCTCGGCATCAGGGATAATACAATGCATAGATTGCGTCTTTTTTACAGCTGCAGCATTGGCAAATCTTGATTTTAGCTGTGCTGCGCGTACTTCGTATTTTTCATTTGAAATGAAAGAGAAATCAACGTTTTTAAATGACTCACGTGCCCAGTTATACAATGCCAAGGATGATAAAATTTCGTCTATCGTGCCCATTTGAAGAGATGCCCTTGCAGATACGCTTTCGGAAATTTACGTAAATCTCGAGATTTTTTATTGTCTGCAGTATGAAAATGATAAGATTATTTTGAGGTTAGAAATTCATATTTATAGTCGTGAAAAAATAAGAACTTACGAGATGTTGGTTTGTTCAATGGATTGAAACACTTTTTGATAGGTATTTTCCGAATTTTCAGCATGACGAACAATGTAATTTATCTTTGATGAGTTCAAATTAGTGCTAATGTGGAATAAATTTTGTCGCTTCTCTGACATCTGCAAACTTCATTTGATATAGTTCGTGTAACGACCGTGACAGCAGCACAATACAGATCGGCAATTCATCACAGAACTTTCAACTTTATTTTGCTATGGTTTATTTTTAAATATTCCCAAAATCAAAAAATATATTTCCCGTGTAAAAAAGTCTGAACTTTTCGAAAAAAATATTTTAAAAAATATAAAAAAATATACATTGGTAGAAAAAGCGTTTTTTACTTTTTGACCTCATTTTTCAGGCTTTTCCCGACACTGGACGAAATTGAAAATATTTTTTTCAGAAAGCCCAGATTTTTTTACAGAAAAACTATTATTTAATATATTTTTAGAAATTTTACAAGGGATTGATATTTTTAATATCTAAAGTCAACAATTGGCAATCTGGCAATTTTCGATCTACTGTATCTTCGAAAGGTTTCGACGAAAAAATTTGAAACAAATCATGCAAGCTCTCTTTGTTATGTACTTTTTAATAAAAAAATTTGTTATGCAGAGTTCAGACCCCCCGGCATAACTTCACTTAATAATTAGTGGAATGACCCATATATATATAGATCGTCGCAGCGCCCGAGAGCCGCGTGACGCATAAGGTTAGCCGTTCAGCTCACCGGGCACGCGAATGTATAATACGTTAGTCTGCGATGTGTATTATTTTAATTCGTCGCGAGTTGTAACATTTTTTGTTTTATTTATTGAATCGCGTTTGTGTCTAGTGAACCAGGAAATACCAGTGAGAATGAAAGTGATGTAATGTATCTATGTGTGATGGTGACGAGAGAGGATTTATGTGGCAAATAGCCGAAACAAACAGAAGAAACTTACACGAAAATGAACTTATTTTATTCGGTAAGTTTACAATTTTTTAAAAAATGTTTATGAATGTTGTGACCCTGCGACGGCTCTCGCGAGAGCCCGCATGGTAACAACGACGTCGCTGACCACGGAGCCACCAAGGACTCACGAGGCGAAGTTTCCTGAAATCACGCCATATTCGAGAATATGCGCGTGATCACTGGAAATTTCCGTGTCCCCCACCGAGGTTCTTCGAACCCTCGGTGCGCGAGACGGAATCGATATCCAGTAGTTCTGATTAAACTTCGATCAGAGAAACTCCGCCGCGTGCCCAACGTCGGGAAGTGAGTCCGGGAATAGGTTGCGGTCCTTAATATTAAACCAACGCGTTTGGTGGACCCTGGCTCTCCGCGGCTACCTGAGATCGGGTTAAATCGTCCGGCGTCAAGTCAAACTTACACAGTTCTGTTTACTTTATATCTCTCGTATATACTTTAACCAAGATTATTATTGTTCTTATTATCTATCCGATTCATTATCACCATTATATGCTTATTTTAACTCATTCCGACTAATATAGTGCTTAAAACCGATAATACACACATATACCGTCTCGAGTGCATAAACAATACTAACCCATACATACAACGGCTCGCTAGTAATCGTAAGAGCGCCATCTCAAGGGTCGCCGGCCAGCGAAAGTCAACAAACCAATGTAAGTCGACGATCTTTATATTATTCATTTACATTCTCGTATCGAAAAGCATCAGTTCAGGGTGCAATAAATTTACGTTATCTCAAGAATTTTTTTTGACTCAGAAAAAAATCGATACCTCCCCTCCTCCTAGCTCACGAAAAGGATAGCGGGCCCGTATGGGACGAGCGGCAGTCCACGTCCTTCCGACGCTTCGCACGCTAATTCATTTTCTTTTTCTCTCTTTGAATTTTTATATTACGGGGCGCCTTATGCGCACCGTTGGTGGCAGCGACTATTACAACTCGTAGGATCAGCAAAAACTGATCCGTAACATGAACAAATTTGTTAACAATCGCTCTGTCGACGGGCGAGATTGCCAATGACGTTTGTCGCTGCTCGCCTCCGTCCGCTTGAATGGACGGAGAAAATTTGTATTGTTTAGAATAGTTTATTAACAAATTTGTTAATAATCGCTCCGTTAAAGAGCGAGATGCAACAGCGCTTGTCGCTGTTCGCCTCCATCCGCTCGAATGGACGGAGAAAATTTTTATTGTTTGCAAATGTTTATTAACAAATTTGTTAATAATCGCTCTGTTGAGCGAGATGCCAACGGCGTTTGCCGTTGTTCGCCTGCGTCTACTAAAATGGGCAGCGATGTTATTAATTAAATGTTCAGAATTATTATAATTCTGTTATTTATTGCTCTTATTACAGCAAAAACAAACTAGAATGTTTGGCATGCCCGGCTATACATTGTAGTGAGAAATCATTTCTCGCAGTGTACGTATACGAGTGTACATTACATGTACATGGCCGAGCATTAGTATAAGATTTTCGAACAGGATGGGTCATAACTGGCCTTGCTACGAAGCCTCCGTCTTCGGTTCGCCTCATTGTATCGTGGTTTCGTAGCAGTAGAGTGGGTCTAAGAAGAGTGTGGCAGATAAGCCGGAAGCCGCCATGTTGAGATCAAATGGATAGAATTATGCGCGGCTTTCAAAAGCTTATTCCAAGCATATGTAAATGCGAAAGATCATTTATGTACTTTCTACTATGATTCTGTAACTCGTTATGCAGTTCTGGTATCGTTATCGGTGTATTATTGCACGAAAAGTGTTGCATACTCACACCGAGACCAATTATGCCGATATTGTGGCATAATAAGTTATAGAATCGCACGTGTGATAAATACATTTTTAACAAATTGAAAAGGATATAAATAAATAATCACGTATTATTTTGTATAGGAGTCGTCAATTTATTGAAAAACATATTTTTACATTAATAAGTGTAAAAGTACAACTGCAGATCTTGTAAAAAATTTAATTGATATTCCATAAAGCGTATGTATAAATAAAAAAAATAATACAACATAGTAGAAATAACTATGTAGTTGATCAGCGTAAAAAAATATTACGAAATATTGTGTATATATAAATAAAAAGGTAATGTAAATAATCGTATCAATAATATTTTACTACAGAGTAAAAATAAAAATCATAGGATCTTAATACTTAATATCCAAATATTATTAAAGAAAATCATTTAATAGAATATTGTATATGTTCTTCATCCATCATACCTTGCTCACGATGAAATAAATCGTCAAGTACATGTTTTGAAATATGCACAATTTATTAATTCTTTAGATTCTTCAATGATCCTTTTACGTACATGATTTGAAACAAATTTGTTTTCTACACATAATTAATATTAAACAGGTCAACTCCAATATTTATTATAATTACAAAATTTTGAATTTAGCATATGGATTATAAGTTCCTTCCTATTATAGTAAACTTGTTATTGTAATGTAATGAAACATTAACATACCAAAATATTTTTCTTTAAGAGCTGATGGTTCACGATCTCATATACCATGAAGCAACATACTAACGTATGTCTATATATATGGAAATAGCGGAAGTTGGTCTCGATATGGTGGAGCCAATCAGCGAAGAGCCCCTACATCGGCCACACTCTACTTAGACCCACTCTACGTAGCAGACGCGAGCCGTGACATCTAGCGGTTGTGCTGTTACGTCCCAGCATGGGCGACCCTCACCACCCATCAATAAAATAGAATACTACCTTACCTACCTCTAAACCAATGCAGCCTGCCGGTAAAATTCAAACAGTATGTACATCTTTTTTCTCTTATTATAATTTTATTATTACATTTATAAAACTATACCTAAGAAACAACCAGTATTTCGACTCCAGATACGAAACCACGATTTCCTAGAACACTTATAAAATATTTCTCGAACATTCAAAATCCCAATCTATTTACAGAAACAACCACACGGAGCAACAAGAAACGGTCCTTATCCTCACCAACACTCTTCTAACGAATAATCATTCCTCGTATATACAACCACCAATAATAAACTTTAGTAATAACAAAACTATTTATTCTTAAGCGAAAAACGGACCACACTCGAATTAATAAATACCTAGACCTACAATCTTTTATTCATATTCCATTTCGACGAACGTCTTGTGCGACACCACCGCTCGATAATCTAGGTATAAACAAACTCTGCCCCGTTCTCCGAAATTATAATTTGAAACTGTACTTCCCACGAGGCGACAATCTCGAGGCACCTCCACGTGATCGAGATAAATCCCTCTACGCGAAAAACGAAGGGTCTCGCTAACGAACTTAGCCAATCAAACCCATCGAATATTTGTAACTCCGCCCAAACTAAAGCGAAAATTGTGAATCTTCCTCAAGAAGAACTGACAAAATCGAATCAATTTCGAACCTGAAAAGATCTTAAGCGAACAAGAATCATTTGTAAAATCGTTATAAGTTCAATTTGCAATTCAAAAATCATAAATTCAACTTCAAATAAAATACAGTTGTTTTGTTAAGTGTATGTGAAGTGTTGGCGTTGCTATCTATATTTTTCCCAACAAATTCGTCCACACGAATCAATAGTGAGGACTTTGGGGAAATAACCATCAACAAGAACGTCTTCGAAGAGGAAGCTGCCTCGACGATTAATACCAAATCGTTGACTTACAATTAGTATATTGAGCACAAGTAAGTCCCAGGCGGCGAGCTCACGTCCAGCCGAATAGCGCTAACCGATTCAAACATCGCGCGCACATCGAATTATCGACGGAGCTCCATTCTCTTACCCACTTGGGACGTAACAGCTCTATATGCCAATAAAACTGGTGGCAGCGGAAAACTTAAATCAGCAACACCACGTCAACACGCTCTATAACACCAATAAAAGTGAAAACAAAAGCCAGAGGAAATTCAACACAAAACGACAAACTCTAAAATTCAACAACCAAATAAAAATCTTTATCTTCATTCATCTGACGGCACGAGATTCTCCAATCCAACAACACGGGACTCTCCGATTCAACAAAACGAAGTCCAACGATCCAGCAGCACGAGATCTCAACGAGACGACTCAAGTTTCTTCACGGCACGAGCTCATTCACACAACACCGAGACGACTTCCCAGCAAGGGACCAACACAGCCACAGCCGAAATCCGAGACGACGGCGGCAACTTACACACAGTTCCAGTAGTAATCTGTAATTAGTCATCACCGAGTAAGTCTTTAAAAATATTAAAATGGCCCAAGCGGGTGCGACTTCCCAAGATCCAAATGCAATGGAAACATCTAGAATAGTTGCGATAGATAACGTTCGAACATACAATGAACAGAGATACCGCGATTTCAAGAAAAGCTTGCCGGAATTCGACGGCACCGATAAAACGTGCCGATTATTAAATTTCATTGCGAAATGCGAAGCCGCGCGAAAATATACAGCGTACATTAACGAAGCAGATATTGTCGCGGATATAACAGAAAAATGTATCGGGAAAGCTCAGATAGAGACCGACTCAATCAGAACAATCGAACAATTAATAATCAGAATTCGAGATAAATTCGTGACCTCAAAACATGTGAATGAATGGATAAACGACCTCAGAAAAGTAAAACAACAACCTAACGAGTCAGTCACATGCTATTACGACAATTTCCTTCAATTCAAAGCCATGGCCGTAGACGATATCAAACGTGGCAAACAAGCAATAAGAGATCTCGCGTTAGCAGCCGACGCGTTCAGGGACGGACTCCACTCCCGCCTCTATTACACTTTGCCATTCAAAATCTACGAGAACCTCGAGCAAATGTACAAAGAAGCCAAAGAGGTCGAAACGGCAAGAATAGAATTCATCCCCAACATGATCCACCACAGAAAACTTACCTCGCAACACGGCCAAAACAATTCGAGAAAAATAACGAAACACCCAATAAATTCTGTTCCTTTTGCAAAAAGTCAAATCACACAGATAGAACAGTGTTTCAAAAAGAAAAACGAGACCCAACAGACGAATAACAAATTTTGCACCTTTTGCAAAAGAAATAACCACAACACTGACGAATGTTTCGCGCAAAAAACGACGCGAACACCAAATACAAACTCTCCAGTCTCGTGCAGATATTGCAAAAAACCCGGTCATGTAATTAGCAAGTGCCGAAAACGAGCCTTCAATAATGCCAAAAAAGCTCAAAACCCAGAACAGAATCAGGGAAACTCCGAAACGACCCCTTGAGCTGGCATAGCGACGGGTTCAGCAACACAAGAACGCCAGGAATAAGAGAAGAAAATATCGAGGCGCGCAAAGCCAGATGTGATTTCGGTCACACTGGTCGAAACTACTTCTCAGCCTCTATATTACTCGAATCAGCCGACACAATCACACCCGACATATTATACTACGTAGTTTCTGGTTCCGAACTAAACCTGATAAAACTGAAAAACGTCAAATATCCTGACTCCATCGACCAGACTACGACTTACGAACTACACGGAATCTCAGACACAGACTTACCACGAACTATCGGACAGATTGAATTAAAAATCCACGACAAATCAGAAAACTTCCACGTTGTTCCCAATAATTAACGATTAAACGAACTTACCTAAGTGAAGTTCAATCGTGATTGTATGAGCGCCTCTTCCGAAGAGATCAGAGTATGTAGTACCCCCCACTTCACCCAGTGTCGCCACAACCTTTAAAGAGAAAAATAAAATTCTCTGCGAGACCACCCCCGCGCCTCGATAGCGCTCGGTAGATGATCGTTATTTTTGAAAGACCTATTTGCCGTAACTTAAAAAAATAGGGTATCTCAAGTGAGATAAACGGGAGGGAGGGACTGATCTCTTCAGAAGAGGCGCTCATACAATCACAATTGAACTTCACTTAGGTAAGTTCGTTTAATCGTTAATTGTATTTCGCGCCTCTTCCTTGAGAGATCAGAGTATGTAGTTGTTTAGAGCAAGTTACGGCTACGAAAAACTTGTTGTTTATATTATTCTTATAAACCTTTCTTAGAATGAGAAAAAAGAAACAATTTTTTTTCAATTAACGCAACTTAATTTATAGAATCAAGTGCGCCCTCCGCGAATTGCATTTCGTCCGATGCTATCTCTCGGTCATAGAATCGACCAAATGTTGCCGATTCTCTGGTCCAACCCACGGTTTTCTGTATTAATTCTATATTCACACCCGCTCGTTTTGCTGCTGATGTGGCCGCGTGACGTGTGCTGTATGCAGTGAAAACGTTCACGTCTACGCCGCTTTCGGATAACACAGTCTTTATCCAACGAGATAACGTCTGTGTGGTAACTGCCTTATATGGCTTTTTATAAGAAATAAACAGTTCTTGACCCATGTTGCGAAGGTCTTTAGTTCTTAATAAATACGTTTCGAGGGCAGATGCTAAACACAAAGACGTATCCTCTATAAAAAAAAAGGCAAACGCAATACCAGTTGTTTTCTCCCGGGAGCTGATGTTTTAATCCTATCGGGAATTTTAGTTTCATAATTTTGTGCGTTTACCTTACGAATATTACGAATATCAATCAAGGAAAATGTCTGCAAGCGATGCCCCGTCATTAACGCCAGTAAAGTTATTAATTACATAGAGAGCTTCTCTAAAGTAATTTCTTCGTTTAACCCCCATTTGGAAAATAATTGCAAAACGACCTTAGAATTCCATGTTGACTCGTAACGCGGTGCTGATGGTCTTAATTTTGACACGCCTTTAAAAAATCTCTTCACCATACTGTGTTCCCCCAAACTCGACCCGAGAATGAGCGATAAAGCTGATCGATAACAATTTAGTGTGCTATACGACGCAGTACTTCCATATTCTCTTGTGAGGAAGGAAAGAACATTCGTTGTCGTGCCCATCCATGGATCAATCCCGTTTTCATTACAGAAGCGCCACCATTTCTTCAACCCGCAATCGTATTGTCGAACGGTTGCAATCGTAAGAGATGCAATTAAAATGTCAATCGACTCTGATGGGGCCTGTCTCAAGATGAGTGCTTCCCGGATAGCCTGCCGGCAACCATTGTAAGTTGCTCCGACAGTGGATGGTATACCCTGTTAGAAGAACATAACAAATTATATTGCGGTTTGAAGAAAATCAATTCGCCAATCACTAGTGAAGAAAATAACGGAAACCATGGCTGGGATTCCCAGTGAGGTACAACCACAATTCCTTTGGCGCCCTCCTGAATAATTTTTCGCGAAACTCTCGAAATGATCGAGAACGGAGGAAAGGCATAAAAATACCATTGATTCCACGTAATGGTGAAAGCATCAATCGCAAAAGAATCGGGATCTCAGCGCCAAGAAACATAACGTTAACATTTCTTATTTTCTCGCGACGCAAACAAATCAATTTGCATTTCACCGAAAATCTTTACAATTTCTTGAAAAGCGTAACTGGCAAGTTCGAATTCTGTGTCCAGTTGTACCCTTCTTGTCTCCTGATCCGCTTGTATATTCTCACTTCACGCGATATATCCTCATGCGCAACTATCCAAATATTCCGTGATTCACACCACTCCCATATCTGTCTCGCGACGGAGCTTAGGTTATCAAAACGACTGTCGCGTATGCGATTTATGTAGGCGATCGCCGTTGTGTTGTCAATTCGAAGGTGTACATTGCAATGTGACTTATTGTTTAAAAAACATTTAAGGCCGAAGAATACAGCTAATAATTCTAGATGATTGATATGAAATTGTAGATCTTCCGTACTCCAGTGACCATTAGCTCGATGACCTTCACATACGGCCTCCCGCCCTGTGCGAGAAGCGTCGGTAAAAATCTCGTAATCAAATACCGGATCTTTGAGAGAAGCATTAGCTGACACTATGTTTGATTTCCACCATTGTTAATCCTCTTCTAATTCACTCGAAATATTCATTAACGCGTCGTAATTATTTCCGTTGGCTTCCAGTGCAAATAATCTTTCTTTCTCAAAACGCCTCATGTGTATTAATCCGTATTTTAGAGCAGGAAGACGAGAGCCGAGAGTGCCTACAAAGGACGCGAAGTCTCTAACCGAGCATCTTTTTATTTTATTAAATTTTCTTAATACTTCAAGCGATTTCTGAACTTTTTCTTTCGGCAATTCGATCGTCATTTCGGAAGAATGGAAGATAAGTCCCAAATACTGACAACGCTGCGCAGGAACTGCCCTGCATTTGTTTTTATTAATTACAAACCCCAGTTTCTCAAAAATTGAAAACGTAGATTGAAAATTACGCGCACAATCCTCGACTGATTTTCCCATGACTAATATGTCATCCAAATAAAAAACTGATCTAAAGCCTTGCCCTCTTAGGAAAGTTGCGATTGATTTAAGAATTTTCGTAAAAGTATACGGTGCGACATTCAGACTAAAGGATAAGCACGTGAATTCATGGCATTCAGCTTGAAGTCAAAATCGTAAAAATTTTCGATGAATCTTTGCTATTGGTACGTGATAATACGCGTCTTTGATATCAATTGTGGCCAAAAAGTCTCCCGGACTAATTAGCGATTTCACGACTCGCCAATCCTCTATTTTAAAATATTCTGCAACAATGAACTCGTTGAGTTTCTTAAGGTTCAGGATAAATCTCTGAGAACCATCAGGCTTAGGTACTAAAAAAATATTTGATAGGAATTGATCGGGAGACTCTGTAACTTTTTCGATTGCACCTTTCATACTCAATTTCTCGATCTCCCGATGCATCGAAACAATTTCGTTTCTTGCCCAATCCGTTTTTTCCCTAAACTCATACTGTGTCGGTACCGAAGAAAAAGGTATTTCATACCCATTGATCCATTCCAGAATCCTCGGATTGGTTGATAATTCTGACCAAGCCGGAACAAATAATCGTAATCGACCTGCAGTTTTACGTACGCTGTCTAATGGCCTCTGAATGACTGTTTCTGAGGATATGGTTTCCTCATCCACGACTTCGAACTGCTGCATGTCGGTTTCTTCTGCCCGCTCGACGTCGACGCATTTCTCGTATAAGTCGACTGCCGTTGCACCGGCGGGCCCTTCCGGTTTTTTGAGGTCTTCGGTCTTGACGCGTTACTCGCCGCCTTAAGATCCTTTGAAGCCCGTTCGAGTAACTTTGCATTTTTAACCTTTTCCTCCAGATTTTCGCCGAACAGGCAGCCGTCGAATGCCACCTCTCTCAGTACATCTCTCCCGGATGAATCTAAATTCGTCAGGATCAAATTTTTACAAATTTCTGATTCCTCCCTCTGGAGGAACGCCAAGAGTCGTCCTACGCCGCTTAGAATTTCGATTAATTTTGTTTTCGAGTTTTATCGAACTGTCTTTATACTAATCGATATCGCTTTTCCCACAGCAGCGAGGCAAGAAACAAGACGCTCTTGCTTTCCAGAAATGCGCTTATCTCTTGTCCTTACGTTCTCTTGCACTGCTTCAGCAACTTCTGGATTCAGCCTCGGAGCAGCTATAAAATTACAGTTTTCCGGAATCTGATATTTATTCACTAATCTTTCTCCTTCTTCCTTTGGCAAACCCTGTTTGAAAATTTCCGTCCAACGGATTACGACATCCTTGTGTAAGGCCGTAGCCTTTTGCTTCTCCGCTTCTAAGCGAGGATCTATGTTGCTTAAAATATCTTCCTGAAGATCCACCTCGTCTCCAGGTTGTTCCTGAGCATCCGCTTCCCTCGGATTCTCCTGGCTCGGCATAGCCGACGGGCCGGCCGTCGAAGCAGACGACATTGCCAGCGCAATTGGCAGTGAAACAATTTCCACTGTTTCGACACGAGTGATTTCCTTGTTTCTGCCCTTAGAAACTTGAACATTACGTTTCACTCGCTCTGTCTTAGATTCTAGTGACGAACTTCTCGAGGAATGCAGGTGACTTGTAGCGTACGTCGAACGATTGCGTTCACGATGCGAGGAATCGTCAGAGTGATCTGATTGAATGTCCGAAGAATATGATCGACTGACAGAGCGATTACTGTTCTCCGAACTTTTTCCTCTGTTGCTTTTTCGCCTCCGCTCGTTGGGTCTACCTCGTCTACAACTGGCTTCTGATCCCCCCCCCCCCCCCCCCCCGATTCTTTGTGACTGACCTTCCACGTGAAAGGTAGAGTGGTCTCACTGAAATAGTTCCCTTCTCATCAAATGAGAATTTTTGTTCATTAGAGTCAAACTCATAGAACGGAACCAGGACGCTTAACCCTTCGTCAAACGAAGGCGTGTATATTGGTCAGACCCAACAAATACACGATGCCCAGCAATCAAATCGCTAGCATATTGAACACTCATAAGCTCTCAGGGTCGATGTCTGAATCGTCTTTTCAAAAGAGACGGATTCCTCGTAGGGTTGCCTCGTGGGATCGGCGCGTGCGACGCACTGAAAGTGCAGGTTATGTACGTTGAGTTGTCTACTTATACTCTTTAAGTCTACGCTCGACCGTAGACATCATTTTCTTCATTTTTTTCAACAACTTCACATTTTCCTTATCCTCCCCGACGAAGAACGTTCCCGATTTTCCTTGTGGTTCTTCATTATTGTGTTACTTAGCTTTGCTAACCAAATTTGCGTGTGACGACGCTGGCACAAAGCGAAAGAATGGCGATCATCTACCGAGCGCTATCGAGGCGCGGGGGTGGTTCTCGCAGAAAATTTTCTTTTTCTCTTTAAAGGTTGTGGCGACACTGGGTGAAGTGGGGGGTACTACATACTCTGATCTCTGAAGGAAGAGGCGCGAAATACAACTTTCCAATAGAGTATGGCGCGATCTTAGGTCACGAAATGATAGGATCAAATCAAGGAGCAATTGATTGGGAAAGTAGGATGGTACGTCTCAATGGCATAAACATCCCATTCACGAATTCAGAATCTTTTCTACTCAGGGCCCGACAGAAAACGATTATGTTCATAAGAATAGGAAACACGCTCGAGACAGGCTATGTGCCCCGCCTACCGCTTCCCGACGGCGTATATGGAGGCGAAGCACTTGTCAAAAATATACACGGCGAGGCATGCCTGTACGTTATTCAAGAGCTTATCGAAGAGTACGTAGACCTCTTTCATACACCGGGTGAGCCCCTCCGATCCACCAATGTGTGCACGCATCGCATACCTAAGACCGACGATCAACCCATACACACCAGACAATACCGACACCCACCTCACCAAAAACCTAAAATGGACAGACAAATAAACGACTTACTGACACTAGACATAATCCAACCATCCGTATCTCCGTATAATTCACCTGTTTGGATTGTTCCCAAACGAGAAGACTCTAAGGGGAATAAACGTTGGCGACTTGTCATCGACTTCCGAAAATTAAATGACAAAACGATTGGCGATGCGTGTCCTCTGCCCCTCATAACGGACATTCTCGACCAACTCGGCGGAGCGAAATATTTTTCCATCTTTGATTTAGCGTCCGGATTCCGGCAAATTTGCATGGATCCCACAGACAAACATAAAACAGCCTTCACGACGCCTCACGGCCATTATGAATTCAACCAACTCGCTAAAAGACTCAGAAAAGCCAACCTTACATTACAAACAGACAAATGTGAATTTTTAAGAACAGAAGTGAGATATTTGGGACACTTTATATCTTCCGACGGACTTAAACCCGATCCAAAAAACATTGAAGCAATACAACACTTTCACACACCGAAAACCCTGAAAAACGTTCGAGAATTCCTTGGATTAGCAGGATATTATCGACGCTTCATTAAAGATTTCGCAAAAATCGCTAAACCATTAAACGAACTCACCGGCAAAAACGTAACGTTCTATTGGACTGACCAACACCAAACCGCATTTACTACTCTCCGTGAAAAGCTTTGTTCAGCGCCTATACTCCAATACCCAGATTTCAGTAAACCTTTTATCGTAACGACCGACGCGTCAAATTACGCAGTCGGATCAATTCTCTCACAAGGCAAGGTCGGGGAAGACCACATAATTTCCGCAGCATCAAGGGTACTAAACAAAGCCGAACAGAATTATTCAACTTTGGAAAAAGAAATGGTCGCAGTAGTCTTCGGATTAAAAACTTTCAGCCCTTATCTTTATGGCCGTGAATTCATTTTGCTCACATACCATAGACCTTTAGTTTGGGTAAATTCCCGTATACAGTATAATACTACAATACAGTATAAACCCGACAAAATAAATACTAATGCCGACGCTCTCTCTCGAAACCCAGTCGTACTCCGCATAAAACTCAAGTGGAGAGTCGAAAAAGCGCCAAGCGGTAAAACATACGTAAACCCCGTGCCCGGAGTGGCAAGGACGTTTACGTCATCCGAAAATGACATACACCAAATCCCACGGAGACCAAGGTTAGTTCGAACTGGCTGCATGGAGTCTTTTGCTCCTAATGCAGAAAAAATTCAATCGCAAAATTCCTGCAGACCGAAAGTTTCGAGAGAAACGGTCCAGGAATTGATCGATTTGAATCCAGCACCTCTCATTCCAAACAATCAAAATCTAAATGCAAAAACTCGGCTTGATCACCCGAGTCAAGAAAGCGAAAATTCTAATTTCTCTGCACAGTCTTCTCAAGAAGAAAATAAACAGAAAATTTCGAGCAGAAAGAAACCAAAAACTCACAAAATCATCAGACAATCAACTCAGTTCCTCGTCATCTTTAGACGAAAATCAAATCCATATCGAGCCACGGGTCATAATCCTCGAGCCCGAATCAGATTCGTACGAAAGCGAGGCGGACGACGAGCAAGTCCCAGAAGTTGGGGAACCTAGATCGAGTGCACAATGCATAAACCGTACCTCGTACTCTCCCGCTCGAACGCCCGCGCGAGTCCAAAGAAAAACTACTTTCGAACGTCACCTGTTAAGGGAAATTCATGAAAAAAGAAACAGAATTCTAGCAGACTCCGCTCCCTCACCCGCCAGGCGCCTGCGAAATAAAATAGTCGCGAGAGACGACGCCGAAATTCCAAAACAAACAGCGATAACGCCCTTAAACCAAAAACAAGACTCAATATCCGACGAAATTAGAAACGATGAATCGAACGTACCGTTCGATAAAAATACAGTAATCATGAGCGAAAGTCTCACCGAAGAGATGAACATCTCCAAAAATCCAAAAGAAACGACAGACGATCCACCCCAGACTCAGACAACAAACGAACGCTCATCACAAACCAAAAACGAAAATTTACCAGAAAAACTACAACCAAACGCTACGACGAAAACGGAACCGACACTCAGACGCTCATCCCGAGAAACGAGACGAAAGAAATGCTTTTGCTGTACAGACGAAGAAACTCACGAACAGAAAAAGAAAAAGAAAAATCATGTAAAGAAAGACCAACAGGGTAAAAATGATAAATTATCAAACCCAGTGTCAAAAAGGGAAAGGGGTGAAGCGAAAATTCAACGATTTCTGTCCCAAACAACAAACCGACTCTCGACAATCCAAGATCTCTCAGATCATACCGTATTAACTCTGACGATTAAAGTTCCCGACGACCAAATACTCGTTCAAACGCCAAACACACCCAGTCCAGTCGTACCGACACACGACGCGACCCCGACAACAGAAAACGTACAACCAACTTGACGCGACTCAAGTTACAAACGAACCAAACACTTCGGGTAATGCCCCCTGGGGAGCACCCGCATCACAGCCTCACGTACCAAGTGTTCAAAATTCATCGGACGAAAACAAAGACCTCGAAAATACGATAAACGTAATAAAAACGAGAGACAACATCGAAATGACACGGAATCATTATATTTGCCTAATCTCAGCCGACGGCACAGTATCAAATGAGTTCGAGAAACGAATGATCGAAATCGGTCTTTTAAAAAATTTGACACCCGAACAAAAATACGAACTTGGGAAAACCATTGTTTTCAGAACCCCGCAAAAGAAAATTTTTGCCCTAGTTGTTCAAGAACACGAGTCCGACTCATTGATCCAGGAAAATTTCGCGCTTGCCATAAAAAGTCTGAAAAGGGAAATGGTAGAATCAAATATCAAATTTGCAGCCATCTCCAAGAAACGGAGCGGTCTAAAGAACGCATCGTGGCCAAAAATAAAACAGATCTTCCGAGAAATTCTAGAAGGAACATACATAACCATCCAGATCTGTAGAGACGAAATCGTGACTCCTTCACCGGAACAAAGACCGCGAATGATCCGCGAAAACCACGAATCCCCAATCGCAGGTCATAACGGGGTGACCAAAAAGTACAAAAGAATCAGACAAAAATATCTCTGGGGAAACATGAAAAAACAGATTGCCGACTATATCAGGCAATGCGAAAGTTGTCAAAAGAGAAAGCTAGTAAGGGTGAAAACAAAACAACCAATGGTTATTACAGATACCCCCCTCGATGTATTTGATAAAAATTGCCATGGATATCGTTGGATCTATCAACCCACAATCCGAACTTGGTCATAGATTCATTCTCACTATTCAAGATAACTTATCAAAATTCTCACTCGCGATCCCATTATTTCACGCCACAGCTACAGAAATTGCAGAAAGTCTAGTCACCGAATTTATTTGCTTCTTCGGCTGCCCAAAAGCCATTTTGACCGACCAGGGCGCCCCTTTTATCGGAAAAGTAATGAAACATCTCACGAAGACATTAAAAATTGAGCAAATTAAGACAACTGCATTCCACCCCCAGTCGAATGGCTCTCGAACGAAGTCACCAAGTCTTAACAGATTACTTAAAACATTACACCAACAGGAAAGATTGGCATAAATTCTTACGATCAGCTACATTCGCGTACACCCCCTATCAGGTAGTCTACGGAAGAGTAGCCCGTGTACCCTCGCAGTTCTCGTATCTCGATGAACTGATAACATATGATGACCACGTACAAAATATAGCGAAGGAAATGCAAGGAGTCCGTGAACAAGCCAGAAAAAACCTAGAACAAGCAAAACAAAAATCGAAAGAGCATTACGATAAGCGAATAAATCCGATAAAATTCCAACCAGGCGAAAAAATATACCTCATAAAAAACCAAAAAGCGGGAAAATTCGACGACAATTACAAAGGACTTTATTATTAGAATGTATGGAAAAAGGTATTCCGGGTGAGGAATGCTAAGAGAGCATTTATATGAATATATATTTGACATAAACAAAATACAAAACAGATGAATGAAACAAATCGAAAGCTACACATGTCGTGCGCGGGTAAACTAATCAGCACTCTGAACGTAGTCACGAAGAATGCAGGTTTACCAATGTACTAAGCTTGTATAGTATTATGTTATATTATCCTCCAATGAATGAGCATCTTGAATATGCTTATTAATTCTAACACTTATCTTATTACCGAAGTTTTCCCAGATAAAAACGATATCGAAATCGAATTGGAAAATGAAAAACGCAAAATTATACATCGCGATCGAGCTAAGATTTCGCATTAAGAGGCAGTGTAAGTCAGCGGAAATTTCGAACGGCTGCGGTAGTGCAGAGCTCGTAACATTTTGCTAAGCGCCGCCGCCGCCTACCGTTAGATGGCATGGCGCGCGTATGCTACGAAGCCCCAGTACGACACTTGACAAGACAGGCCAAGCGCCGAGGCCTCGTAGTGATATCGAGCCGCTCGCGTTTCCCCCGCACTGCCCCGCGGAGGGAATGAGCCGGAGCGAAAACAATCGAATCGCGCGAACTAATCTCGCAGCTTTGGTCATGCATATTATGAGAATTGCTGTTTATAAAAACTATTTACAAAATAATATGATTCTTGGAAAAGATATCTGGGTATACATACAAACCCATTCAGCAATATATATATATATACAGCGTGAATCGCATAAAGTGTCGCACAGCGAATTCTGAGGTAGATGAGGCCATTACAAACAAAAGTTGCAAATAAACATTAGGGATATTGTTAATAATTTACGAGATATAAATATTTAAAGTTGGTCCAATCAGAGCGCACCGAGTAGCGTTGACGCTGCCCACCCCCATCTAGCCGTAGATATATCATAGATTAGGGCGTTACATTTGGATTTGCCACATTCAGAGCAGTCAATTTTATTGATTGTATCAGTACGCAGTCATTTTTTGTTCGCGGTCATTGGTTGCTCTGAATTTTGCCCAGCGTGCCAATAAGCGTTGAAGCTGCCCACCTCGACCCCCGCCCTAGCCGTAGATATAGCATAGATTAGGGCGTTACATTTGGATTTGCAAAATTCAGAGCAGTCAATTAGATTGCTTGTATTTTTCCGCAGTCATTTTTTTTCTCGGGCATTGACTGCTCTGAATTTAGGCGGGGGGTGGGTGACTTCAACGCTTGTCGGCACGTTGGGCAAAATTCAGAGCAGCCAATGCCCGAGAAAAAAACATGACTACGGAAAAATACAAGCAGTCTAATTGACTGCTCTGAATTTTGCAAACCCAAATGTAACGCCTTAATTTATGCTATATCTCCGGCTAGGGTGGGAGTGGCTTCAACGCTTTTCGGCGCGCTCTGATTGGACCGTTTTAAAAAATGTATATCTCGTAAATTATTAACAATATCCCTAATGTTTATTTGCAACTTTTGTTTGTAATGGCCTCATCTACCTCAGAATTCGCTGTGCGACACTTTATGCGATTCACGCTGTATATATATATATGAATACATTGAGATCAGAAATCATATATATATATATAGAGGCAGAATATATGTATAGATATATACATATTTCTGAATATATATATATTATATACACACGATTGCCAACCCACTTATATTGCCAACCACATATAGCCCACTAATATTATATTATTAGTGGACTAAGGCGTTGTACCCTTGTCGTCTCACGGGGAGGATGTCGATGGTTCGAAACAATCTGCAATTTTTTCTTTTCACGACAACAATTTAATAAATTTTTATTTGTACATATATACATTTTTAATTCTTGTCCTGAAAAGAAAGAATTGGAGATTTTCATGCTCACTCGAAACATACACATTTTGGGCTTTTTTTGTATCATTAGATGAACAAATTATGAGAATTTACGTTTTTGTGAAAATCGGACCGGCGTCCATATTTCGGAAGACATGTGTTGCAGTCAACTTCGGAGGGGGCCGGGTAACGCGGTCTAAGCGGATTCTATATTTGGTCATAGAGATGTAGTTATGTGGCCTATGGGCCGTCACTTGTCAGCCGTATGGCTCGCCTCTTCGACCACTTACCGACCCGTCTCGCGAGAACATTTCGTCAGCGCTCCGTGCGGAATTTCGTCACACTATTTTCTCGTTGTGCCGATAAAAAATCTCGATGTTTTCTTTCCGAAACAGGGCATGAGAGTCGTATATTTCGCTGGAATCGGTGCTTTTATAAACAATTATCTCATTTCTCCAATGATAAGCTGAATCTGCAAAATTGTTTCAAAATAAAAAAAAAAATACGATTCTCATGCATTTTGTGCCATAATTCTCTATATGCCCTCCAAATTTTAATGCACTTGCTTGCTCAGGGTCGAAGAAATTAGGGATCGCGTTTGCGAAGCACTCGTCGCCAGTTACACTACCTCTTAACATAAAACAAACGACAAGACAAAGGCGAGACACTCGACAGAGCGCAGTCCCGATCACCACAAAAAACCTTCAGTTGCCAAAGGTCTCAGAAAATTCAAAACTTCCTATTTCAATAGAAAATGACCAATTTACAGCGAATCATATAGGGTCGTACGACCTTTGCTTGCGCGGCAACCCTTTATATGTATACTTAAAATATTAATAATTTTCTATAACAATACTTAGACGACTAAGAACTACGCTATGATATGTAATATCCTTCAATTTTTTTAACCACGTCTCTGTGCACCAGGACGCTGCATTGCCTTTCGTTTCAAATTGAGCGGGTCGCTCAATCTTTTAGGTTGGGAGGTGTTACGTCCCAGCATGGGCGACCCTCATCTCCAATCAATAAAATAGAATACTACCTTACCTACTTCTAAACTAATGCAGCCTGCCGGTAAAATTCAAACAGTATGTACATCTTTTTTCTCTTATTATCATTTTATTATTACATTTATAAAACTATACCTAAGAAACAACCAGTATTTCGACTTCAGATACAAAACCACGATTTCCTAGAACACTTATAAAATATTTCTCGAACTTTCAAAATCCCGAAATCCAATCTATTTACAGAAACAACCACGCGGAGCAACAAGAAACGCTCCTTATCCTCACCAACACTCTTCTAACGCATAATCATTCCTCTTATATATAACCACCAATAATAAACTTTAGTAATAACAAAACTATTTATTCTTAAGCGAACAGCGGACCACATTCGAATTAATAAATACCCATAATCTTTAATTCATATTTCATTTCGACGAACGCCTTGTACGACACCGCCGCTCGATAACCTAAGTATAAACAAACTCTGTACCATTCTCCGAAATTATAATTTGAAACTGTACGTCCTTTCCCACGAGGCGACAATCTCGAGTCACCTCCACGTGATCGAGATAAACCCCTCTACGCGAAAAACGAAGGGTCTCGCTAACGAACTTAGCCAATCAAACCCATCGAATATTTGTAACTCCGCCCAAACCAAAGCGAAAATTGTGAATCTTCCTCGAGAAGAACAGACAGAATCGAATCAACTTCGACCCTGAACAGATCCTAAGCGAACAAGAATCACTTGTAAAATCGTTATAAGTTCAACTTGTAATTCTAAAAATCATAATTTCAACCTCAAGTAAAATGCAGTTGTTTTGTTAAGTGTATGTGAAGTGTTGGTGATGCAATCAATATTTTTCCCGACAATATTCGTTCACACGAATCAATAGTGAGGACTCTGGGGAAATACCAATCAACAACAAGAACGTCTTCGAAGAGGAATCTACCTCGACGAATAATACCAAATCGTTGACTTAGTGTATTGAGCACAAGTAAGTCCCAGGCCGCGAGTTCACGTCCAGCCGAATAGCGCTAACCAATTCAAATATCGCGCGCACATCGAATTATCGACGGAGCTTCACTCTCTTACCCACTTGGGGCGTAACAGTGTGACCCCCGTAGCATCTCGTGCCTCGTGCTTCGGACCCAGCACATCTCATCGTGTTTCCAGTGTTTCGCAAGGGAAGGTAATTATAAAAGCGATGTTCAAGTGAAAGTTATATTCTTTTTTGCAAGTGGGGCCCATATGGCAATAAATATTATGTTTTGTGTAATGTTTCGCTTCAATTAAACAGCTTAAATTTGGTGTTTGTTGTAAATCGTCTGTATGTAAATCTAAAAAGTGTCATTCTGGTAGATTCCATTTAGAAATTTTTGTACTAAGTTGATTAATTAACCATATATATTTTTTGTATTAAGTGATTGTACTGGGGCTTTTTTCCCAACAGATACTGCTGACTTATCCTGGCGAAGGGTTGCGCTGCGTTAAAAAGATTCTGCCGAAGAGTTGTGCTGCACCAAAAAAAGCCCGTTGATATCAAGTAAGTGTATCAAATATTATCAAGTTAATATATACAAAACGATTAATCGATTCAATTATGAAATCTTCGCCAAACCTCCGAACCTCCGAACCCGCGAGCACAGTCCTTCTATTATTATTATTTCTATTTTTTATTTTACAAATTAAATTCTTATACTAACTTTTATAAATAGAACAGTTTCAGAAACGTATTTGGAAACTGTTATATGTTCACACTGATACAGTTTTTGTTTACCTCGTAGTTTATTGCACTATCTGAGAAAACGCCAAGTATTTCTCAATATTACCGATTCATCCACAACATATAAATCCTTTTACCTTCGAATGCAAGTAATTGAATTCTTACGGTTTTTTTTAAATATTAATGTTATATATAAAATGCCGAAGTGTATTACGAGTATATCAAAGCGTAGGAGGAATCAATTGATTCGCGAAGAAATCTTGCGGCACAGTACAATCGATAATCGTCCTGCTACTCCATCTTTGGTATCATTAGATCGTAGTTACTCTGCCAATCCGCTCAATAATCTAATCGATAATAATCTACTTAACGAGCAACTATCGACTTCAGCTGCTTTCGATACTCCTACAGCTGAATCATTGCTACTATTCGTGCTCACAATGTACGTGATACATCCTCAAAGCTTACAACTGAACCTGGTAGTCTCATGCAAATTGAATTACACGAAAATTCGCCAAGTGATTCTTCGTCTAACGAGACTTTAATCGAATTTGAAGATGAAATTGCAAGTGCTCCCAATGCGAGCTTAGCCGATGATTTACGGTCGTGGACGATACAAAATGACATATCACATAGAATTGTTAACACTCTATTAAAAATTCTTCGTAAGAATAGTAATACTAATTTGCCGGCAAATATTCGTACACTTCTCAGACCACTTGGAAATCCGATATACACGATTGTCTCGATAAACGGTAGCAAGTACGTGCATTTTGGGTTAACAGTCGCACTAAAACGGACAATTCGAAAATATTTTTATAATATTCCGCATTCCATCGAAATAAACACAAATTGTGACGGTTTGCCATTGTTTAAAAATTCCGGGGGACAGTTTTAGCCAATTTTAACATCCCTTGCTACGGACTTTTATTCCGAGTCTTTTGTAGTTGGAATACATTATGGTAATAAGAAACCGGATGATGCGAACCTTTTTCTTAATCAACTCATCACTGAAATGTTTGAACTTCTTAACGATGGTATTGACATTGAAGGTCACCCGTGTCGTATACCTATTAAAGCTACTGTCTGCGATGCACCGGCACGGGCTTTTATCACTTATACTGAAGGTCACAACGGGTACTTTGGTTGTCCAAAATGTACTCAAGAAGATGATGTCGTGTGCAGACGAACTACTTTTTCGGAAATAGATTCCCCTCTAATTGTAAGAACCGATCATTCCTTTCGACGCCAATTACAGTCCGAGCATGATCGCGGCGTCTCAGATTTATTATGATTGAATATTGATTTGGTATCCCACGTGGCATTAGATTATATGCATCTTGTATGTTTGGGGATCATAAAGCGACTTCTGCAAATTTGGATCAATGGCCCGAAAAATATCCGATTATCGAAACAACATCTGTCTGCTGCATCACGAATCCTACTCTCGAAATCTAGTATATCCAAAGAATTTGCAAGGAAATCGAGATATTTTGACGATATCAATTGCTGGAATGCTACCGAGTTTACGATAATTTCTTCTCTATACCGGTCCTGTGGTTTTGGAATCAATTTTACCAATACATTTATACAGTTATTTTCTTGCATTAAGCATAGCGATGCGAACTTTATCCGATCCTAAATTATGTTTTGTGATGAATAATTAAGTTCAATCTTTGTTGCGCTGGTTCGTTTTGCATTATGGAGAATTGTACGGTCCCGAATATATTTCATACTATGATCATAATCTCGTACACCTCGCTGATGAGGTCAGACGATTTGGCTGCGTGGATCGCTTTAGTGCCATTCAATTTCAAAATTATTTGCAAGCTCTAAAAAAGAAGGTACAAGATTCTAAAAAAACTACTGCACCAAATTTTCGATCGAATTACAGAACAAAATTCAATTCCTATTTAAACACTTTGCCGTCTAGTCGCACACTATTGGATGGCTACACGAAAGACCGCATTTCTAGAGTTTGACGGATATTCAATTTCGACCAGATATTCCAATTTTTGTCTTTTCATTGGCAATTCGATTGTTATCGTACACAATGTTTTCGAAATAATAAGTATTTTATACATAATAGAGAATAAGTATAGCAATACAAGATCCATTTTTACAGTCCCGTGCGATTCTAAGAAATGCGACATGTCTCTGATAAGTGAAGAATGCACTTTTGACCGGATAACATTAAAAGCTTCAGAAATAGCGAGAAAGTGCTTGATATTTCAGTATCTGAAGGAAATTACCTTTAAGGTAGTAATTCCTCTGCTGCAATATAATTATTGACGAGTAAGATATGCCTCTTCACTCCATTTTACATTTACTCAGATCTTCTCGCTCATTATACATCCTTTCCTTGCTAATTAAAGTGTGCTGCTCAACCTATCTGACGACAGTGTATACCTATGAGGACAGCCGATATGACATATCTTGTCGTTAAATTCGTCGATGGAACCGTTTCGGAAGTGCCTTCTAATTGGCTTGGATCAACTGATGACAAAATTTTGTGTTGGTGACCAATACGTTCAAAAAAGATCGGTTCGCTGATCACGTAGCAGGCTGAGCCGGATAAAATGACGTAGTAATTGCTAGAAGTTAAAATCGAAAAACGGTGTCGTGAATATTTATACTATATGAAATAAAAGAATTTCTTTCTTATTTATTTTTTCAACTCGTAACCTTTTTTCAGAAACTTTAGAAAATACTCGAAAGGCTGGGTATGACGAACATTATAAAATAACTGATAACAAGGATCTCGGAACAAGACGCAGTAAATCGAGAAAACGAGTAGTGAACTCTTCTAATGACAAGGAATAAAATTAAAGACAATAGAATCTATCGCGAATTCGACCATCGCAGAAGAGGAAGTACTATGCCTCTTTTATTGTTTTTATATAAGGAAGCTTTAGCGAAATAATAAAATAGAGCGTCTCTTAAGGCCAGATCAAACACGCGGTCACATGAGTGCGAGAGAGATTGTATATGACCGAAAAAGAGGCGGTTTAATCCTCTTTAGAAAAAAGGTTTACAAAGTAGGTGAAACAAACTGATGTAATAATAAGTGACGTTGGCAGAATGTCTCATGTAACAAACAAATTGAATGAAAACGTTTACGCAAAAACATACAGTTTATAGTAATAAATATGACTTTTTAATGAATTTAGATAATTAGTTTACAATCAAATGGGTTTGTATGCAATAAATATGCAGTACTTGGCAATGAATTCACAAACGATCCTTCAAAAAATAAAATAAGTTCTCACTAATAAATGGGTGAAAAACTAAAAAACTTGCACGAATTTATGTCGCGCGGATAATTGGTATAAGCGAAATACATTTTTTGGTAACTGATAGTGATACTTTTTGTTCAATATCACGTGGACATTCTTTGATCCAGGTCCAATTTTTTTTCTCTTTCATTACAATGTGTACGAACAATTTTTGAATGCTTACTCGATTTAGCTGACTATGGCACTGAAGCTTCAACAAGTTATTAGCACACTCTTTTATGTAACAGGTTTGTAAGTCAAATATGATTGAGAATAAAATTTTCATTTACACCATGAAACATATCTAATTTTCTCTCTTTTTTTGTTCTAGCCTTTTGCGGCCATTTCGCATAACCACGAAAATTGATGAGAATTTATTATCTCCACGTAACGAGAGCCATTTTCACGCTTCCCTCCTAACGCGCCTTTCCGTATGCTTTCGGTTTAATCATACCATCCGATACACTGTGACACACAATTTATCAGTTATTCAATGTCGATCAGAGATAATTTCTTTTAAATATTTTAATATATGTTTTATCTACTCTGTTCCAATACAGATAATCAGAGAGTAATTATTAGGATGATGGCTTCAATGAAAATCCACTTACGAGATATTCTACGAAAACTTGATCATGGAAACCAATCAAAAGCCTCAGAAGACACAAATCTCATCAAATCTGAACTACCACTAAAATCAATCGTGGAGATAGAAAATTTCGAGCGAGGACTTACGAGGGGACGGACCAGGAGGTGCATCGAGTTACGGGCTCCCACTTCGCGTGCTTATAGTGTGGGTAGGTACCAACCAAGCCTCAAAATTGTAGGTGCCAACTCGGCTCCGTTTTCGAGAAATCGCCGGTCAAAGTTGGGAGCCCGCTTGCATACCGTACAGTTTATATATAAATACAACAAGGCGAGCAACCTAGCGGTAAGCGAGTGAGACTCCCGTCCCGGAGGTGCCTCTGGTTCGAGTAGCGTCTATGCTATTTTTTCATATTTTACTTCAAATTATTGTTGAAATTTATAATTTATGATTAAAAAATTACAAGGAAGTAAAAAAAATATTACGCGCCTTTATTGATCAAAACTTACGTAACAATACATACAAATGGAGCGTACGCCGGACCACTTTTTCGAAAAGTCGATTCAGACCTAAGCAAAGTATTGAAGGTAAAAAGAGTGTCCAATGTTTTTAAAGAATTTGAAAACGCAAAAAAAGTACTGAAACCGACTATGGAAATAAGTGACTCGGATCAACTTTTATAACACTGTAATAAACCCCAAAAAATGGTATAGATCAATCACAATTGCTGAAAAAAGATACCTAGAAAATAAGCATTATTCGAACCAATTTTTTCGACGTTAAATTGGTCCCATAACTTTCATAATTTCAATATCCTCGAAAACCATATATAAAATTGTCAATAAAGTCCTTTTGAACAAAATAAAAGAAGATATCCTTGGAAAATGTTGTATAGTTTTGGAGACATTAATTTGAAGCAAAAAAGGTCAGACCGAGTTTCCGGATATGGCGAATCCCGTTAAGAAGAACGAGATATACCCATGGAGCTATGTTGACGCCGAGTGAAGGAGTTGTCTCATCGAACAGGTGATCGTACACGAAATAACGCTTTATCCTCTGCGGAACGACGATAATCTGGGAGTCGCGCAAGCAACGGACGTTTTGTATTCGCATCGACGGAAGCGGAGTATACGGCCGTTGCGGATGCAACGAAGGAGGCAAAGTTCCCGTTAAGTTTCCTTATGGAATTGCAACTATTGAGCTTGGCTAACGTGATGTATAACGAACCACGATACTGGACAATTACCAGAGAATCCGGTCTTCTACGCTACATCTATATAAATAAACATTAGTAACCACTTGGTTCAGTCAAGCTCTGAAAGACGGTGTACCAAAGCCCATACATCTTCAAACGGCGAAGATGATCGCGGACATCGTAACCAAAGCGGTATCGACTGTTAAGCACTTTCAATGCATCTACGGTCTCGGACTCCAGTCAAATCAACACTTCCCGGCGCAATTTATAGAGTGCGTGTTGGAGATTTCAAATTCGCGACCGTATGTCGCGCACGCCGCACGGAGTTAGCGGTACTCCTTACTATAGATTGTCTTTAATATTACCCGAAAACGTGCATCGCCGATATATACATTTTTCTTTTTGTTTCGTACAGCGTTACAATAAACTTGTGATGTAAAGATGCAATCGATTCTTTTTCCTTTTTATCTGCTATCCAACCTACCAAGCTCTATCACCATACGTAGGTACTAATATTTTTTAGTCATTCATATGTCCAATATGTATCCAACACCGAAGGCTCGGCAAATGTGTATTCATTTTTTTTTAAAGAAAATAAAAAGTTGTGTCTTGAGAGTAATAGTTAATTGTTTAGCATTACATGAATAATAAATCTGGAACATATGTACACCCTCAAAATAAAATATATTCCATTGTGAACAATAATTTGAGAATGACTCGCGGCGAATTTGAAATTCATTTATTTTTAATGTTTGTACCTAGTTTGCAATTTTCGTGTAGGTTTGAATACGAGGTTATTCGTGCCCGGCATACAATTTTCACGCTACCGAATTAACAACACGGTGAAACCGGTATGCATCAGCAAACGCGTAACATCCATGCATCGACCAATAATAATAAGCTTTCATCGAACAATTTGCCCATGATAAAAGTCAATGTTATTTCAAAAATTCATTTAAACAAGAAAAATATTTTATGGCATTCTTACATCCTTTTGCAACTTGTACGATGCACCAATGCGCAATGTTTTTATGACAAATGTTATTGCAGTAATCTCAGACAAAAAATAATGGTACGAAAGTACGTATAATATTTTTTCTTCACATGCAACCGCAAACGAGTGTTTTGAGTTCCGGCTGAGCGTTTGCTATGCTTAAAACGAACACCGCTAGCCCCGCCACGCCGGGGGCTCCCACTCACAAGGGGACAACCAGAACTACCAACACCGATTTTTATAGACTTCAGCTATGTTATACAGCCCCCCCCCCCCGCCCCCGAGTACCCGGGTACCAGTTTTCATCCTAATGCGCCTTAGTTTTCGAGAAAATCGGTATAGAAATTTTATGTGACACTACCCTATTCGTACCGGTAATTGTATTTCAACCGAGTCAGTATAGCGTATCGGTTAAGGTTCCCGATTACCACTCTGACGGAGCGTGTTCAAGTCATGCTATTGTAATTTTGTATTTATTTATTTATTTATTCAATTTCATCGTACATGATATCACCGAATATTATAGGACATGGAAAATAATTCGAAAATAGGCATTTTTGGCGTAGTAATTGTATTATTAATTCATAATTATAGAAACATCTTACTTGTTATCGCTTGCGTCGCTTGCATCATTTGCAGTGTAAAAACAGAAATCAGGATGCTATTCATCCTAAAAGCAACCGAAATAGAAAACCGTACAGCACCGTGCACATTTGATGAAAGCTGCTGCTTTGTATGGACCACGGACTTTTTGGCGATGCCGAAAAACTCTGCTCGATCAAATTCAAAAAGATTGGTCTTTCTTCAATTAATTTTGGAGGAAACCAGGCATATTTGATCATGGCTGAAAAAGCAGGTGCACCTAATATTGATGAAAATTATTAAAGATGAACAGAGAAATTGCTTTGAGGGAAGATACCAAAAAAATACGCTCGTTAATTTTGCAGCAATTTAGTGCACCTGCTTTTTCAGTCATGATCAAATATGCGTGGTTTGCGACAAAATTAATTGAAGAAAGACCAATCTATTTGAATTTGAACGAGCAGTGTTTTCGGGCATCGCTTCTGAAAAATTCGTGATATACGGTTTTGTGTTTAGGTTGCTTTTACGATAAATATCATTCTGATTTCTGTTCGGACACTGGAAGTGATGTAAGCGATGCAAGCGATAGCAAGTAAGATGTTTTTGTAATTATTGATTAATAATAAAATTACTACGCCAAAAATGACTATTTTCGAATAATTTTCCATGGCCGATAATATTCGGTGATATCCTGTACGATGAAATTGAAAAAATAAATAAATAAATAAATACAAAATTACAATAGCATGACTTGAACATGCTCCGCCAGAGTGGTAATCGGGAACCTTAACCGTTACGCTACACTGACTCGGTTGAAATACAATTACCGGTACGAATAGGGTAGTGTCACATAAAATTTCTATACCGATTTTCTGGAAAACAAAGGCGCATTAGGATGAAAACCGGTACCCGGGTACTCGGGGGGGGGGGGGGGGGGGGGGGGGCTGTATAACATACCTGAAGCCCATAAAAATCGGTGGTTAGCAGGGGTCTGGTGGTTCCCTTGTCAGGTAATATCGCACCCACCACATCGTACTGAAACGCATTTTGGGTCCTTGGTACAAATATTAATTCCACATTCATAAATTCAGAAATGGTTGCTCCAACATATCGGAATAAATGGCGAAAATTAGTGTGAGGATAGTCTGCCTTCATTCACCTTTTTTCCTCTTTCAAACGGGCCTCCCGCATTTCTTTCTTACCTACGTGACTTCCTGCAGCTACACCCTCGCCATTGCAGAGGCATCTCGCCTTCGAGATACAAATAGTCTTTGTTTCCCGATAAAGGCCCAAAAACACCTCTTTTCCATTCTCCACGATCCAGCCATAAGGCATCTATCTTTATGGTCTGACCTGCCTCAAACCCGAAACACCTACCATTCCTAGAATGCCCCAAGACATTTTCGTTTCCAGAATGTTCTAACTCCCAAATCCCCCCCCCCCCCCCCCCCCCCGCCAAACCGCGACTTTCCCATAGGTTAATGTTATAAGAACCACCTTCTCCGTAGGCTAGTCAGTTGGTAGTTTTCCGATCATCCAAACAGCAACGTTACGCTGTCCGTTGTAACACTGGAAATGTCTACCGCGTTTTTCTTCTCAACCACCGCGTTCCGTAGCCGAGTCGGCAACCCCACTCACAACAAATAAATTAATAAATAACTCGCGATATCACATTAGCTTTCTTTGGACTAAAGTTGGTATTCTAAAGATTTCAAGATCATTGATTATGGATTTCAATTGGAAATTTGTAAACTCGAAATGGAGATTTTTAGATAAAACAGCAAGAATTTAAGAGAGAATTCATAAGAAAGGCAATTAATAATGAGGGATATTCGAGTTTATTAATCATAAATCGAAGTACAAATTTAGAAATTAAAAAAGGCAATCGCATTGCAGGCCGGCAAGAATTTAAGAAGGCACATTATTCGAATGAATCTCGGCAGACGGGATCTATATGGGAAATAGGCTATTATTAATTAGCAACTTCAACAATCCCCGATTATCACATTTCATCCAAATCAAGGAACTTTATGCATTGTACTCCCTTACATTAATTCCGCTATCGTCAATATCCAAATTTTAAGCAAATATTCTTACTTGGCTAGTATCGACTATTATACTACTGTGATCAAAAAGTAAGGTGAAATTGTCATTTAAAACTCCCGGGCATTAGGAAGGCAGGTAAATTTTTTTTCCTAGGTTGGTAGGACTGTCTATAACATTTTCCAGGCGTCTGTTTGTCAAAAGGTTTAATTATCTCCGAGTTACACGTATTTTTGTAAACAACTGAAAGTGAATTTTTCGATTTTTACAATGGGTGATTTTGTTGAGCAAAGAACTTGCATCAAATTTTATTTGCGGAACGAATATTCTTGTGCGGACACGTTGAAAATGTAGCGGAAGGCCTTTCGTGATAAAACTATGGCACAAAAAAACGTTTATAAGTGGTACAACGAGTTCAAAGCGGGCCGAGAACGCGTTGAAGACGAACCGCGCTCTGGACGACCATCAACGTCTACCGACGAGGGCCACGTCCAAAAAATCAAAGATTTGGTCAACAAAGAACATTATTTGAGCGTTATGCATCGTTTGCGTGAAGCTATTCGACTAAAACGGCCGGAATTATGGGCGAACAACTCTTGGTTCCTTCATCACGATAATGCACCATGTCATACTGCATTGGTTCTTCGCGACTTTTTTGCTAAAAACTCGACTCATATCGTTCCGCAACCACCGTATTCGCCTGATTTGGCTCCGTGCGACTTCTAGCTATTCAGCAAACTCAAAAGGCCAATGCGGGGACGCCGTTTTGACACGATTGAGGAGGCAAAAACCGAATCGAAGAAGGTCTTGAACGCTCTACCGACAAAAGTCTATTCCGACTGTTTTGAGGACTGGAAAAAGCGTTGGCAAAAGTGCGTTTTATCGGACGGGGATTACTTTGAAGGGGATGAAATTGATTTAGAAGAATAAATAAAGAATTTACATTTTACTAAACAATTCACCTTACTTTTTGATCACAGTAGTATATTACGTATCAAGCAAATCGAGTAACCGTTGAAATTTAAAAACCCGTTTCTTTTGATGTTTCTGGGGCACTTACTGAAATTTGACTTGCCACTCAAAGAAATCCTCTCACAATCAACCTTTCCAATGAGGCCGATGCTTATATTCAAATATCTCACTTTCAACTGTGCAGTCACCTCTACGAAATGGAACTACGATTTTCTTTATGAATATTTGTTTATATATAAAATTTTTGTCGCATATCCATGAATTTAATGTATAGGTAGCTGCTGTTTCCATGCAACCGTATTTATAAGCCGAATATATTTTAAAGAATCTCCAATGATATATCGTATTGAATAATGAATAAGATGATGAGGCGGCTTACCTGTATTGATCGGTAAATATCCTGAAAATAACAATTCAATTTTATTCAATATCATAATAAATTCTATCGTTAAGAACATGCAGTTGTTAATTATGCATTAATTAGATTTTTTACGGCACGCAGCACGCAAGGTATTGCCTAGCCAACGAATTTATATTTCTATATGAAGTATACATTATTGTGTATACATACAGGCGTAGGTTCAGGCGGCAAGACGGCCCTTTAAATGAAATATTTATTCGGAATTGAATATTAGTCTATTTTTGGGTTTTTTGTGTAAAAAATAGAATAAATATGTCTAACAATAAGCTATGCTTAAAATAAAATAAAGTTCACGCGGGGTAAAAAAACTCCGTTTCTTAAATTGCATAGGAAAGTTGGAGAAAATACGCGGTCCTACGCATGCATGTACACATACATACATATATTTTGTTATGCACGTGCAAAATTTGATGTATCTTTTACATTACTGAGCTCTCGAAGTAAGACACTCTGCCCCCTCCAGCTTTCACATTTCTATCAAAATATTACTTGTTCTCATCATATTAAAGATTTCAAAATGATAATTAAGTTATGCAAATTCCCTCGCAAGTCTCTAAAATTAATTCAGTCCCGTTTAAATCGAGTCGGAACCCCTTACTTACTACGCCATACCCAGCTAATCAATTGTTATTTCAAACATAGAAGAAACTACTTTTTTGTCTAATACTCTTGAAATATTGGATGGGTAATGGTACTATAGTATGCTTAAAAGGTCATCGAAAGAAGAATTAAAAAAACGGGAGGTATGATGGAACCATTGATGGCTCAAAAATACTAATAAAATAATTCATTATCAGGCAGTCAACGAATTTGTCAACAAAGTGCAGATATTTTATAAATTTTAGATGTGTAAGTTCAAAATTTCGCGCGCGCGAGAGCGGGTCAGTCGGCCGTGAGGCGCGCTGTAGGCGGAGGAGTAGGGAGAGAGCCGAAAGGGCCAGGGAGAGCGTGTGCGAGCGCGTGAGCGAAAAGAGCGTCGATGTTTGTAGCGAATTCCTTGTATTCATTCTTTATGTTCAGTTCTTAAATCTTTATATAATATATATCATTAATAAAATATTGTTCGAACCTTTATCCTGTGTGGATGCTTACAAGATGGAGATTTATTAACTCCTTACTCTACGATTTAAGTTCCAACACCACGCGCTCGAAATATAAACAAACCCTTGTGGCCCGTGCGAAATACCACGAGCCGGGCACGTGATAATCAATTTTGGTCCAAATACCTAATCACATGCCTCACTCCTGGTTGTAGGGCAAGGGGTTAATAACGAATTGACCTCGACTTGGAGATCGCCCCTGACAATCATAGTGCGTGTTGAAACAAAAGCATTTAATTGATCATTTACAAAATGTTCAACCATCCAAAAATGCTCTAGAAGAACAATAAGTAGCGCTCCCACCAATCCTTTTCAGCTTACAGATTGTATACTTTCCTGTAAGCAGAATTCAACGCCACTCAAGTACACGCACTCAAAAAATAATCAAAGACGTTTTCAATAATACCAACGAATCATCTGTCAACAGGTTATTCAACAGGCTTTCAACAGACTATATTGTCCCGTAGCAACAAACCCTGACAGTGGGATTTATTGCAACGTATTATTTTCACGTAAAACTATAAAAATAATGATAAGGAAAGTGTCAGCCAATGGTAATAAATCGATTTTAAAAAGAACTATAATGTGCCCGGGAGGGTCGTCTTACTCGACCTTCGCATACTATATATGAGGCATTTCGTATGAAGTCATCCAGCCTAAACATGAAAGTCTTTTAATCGTCTTGAAATTTTTATGATCGATAGTCCTATTAATAGTGAAGCCTCAGTAAAAATTTGAAAACTCTAGATTAAGGGGTTGCCTAGCAATAAGGGTTCAAATTTCTAGCATGTGGGCCGTCGTGACTACATTCCGAAGTATGTATCTTCCCGACAAATACACCGATTTTAAAAAGTCAGGACTGATTTTGAAAGGATTTTCTGTGTACTTTAAGAATATGTTCTTTACTTTTAAGAAAATTGATAAGTTCATAAAAAATTCTTAAGGTTTAGGTTAAAAACGACTTTTTCCCAAAGATCGACCCCTTCGATATTTATGAAAAAAATTTATAAAATAGTAGGTTCTTCATAAATAAAAAAGTGTAAGACGACCAAGATGGGCCGGGCAATAGTTTTCGAGATACAATGCGATTTAACAGTAAGCGGCTGCTCCGCGCCGCGTCACGCCGTAAACTTACTGGGTACGCTCGAGCTCAAGTTCGAACGTAGCAGCCGCTCACTGATAAATCGTGCTGTATTTAGAAAACTATGGCCCGGCCCATCTTGGTCCTCCTATACTTTTTTATTCGGAAAGAATACTACTATTTTATAAATTTTTTTTATGAAAATCGAAGGGGTCGATCTTTGAGAAAAAGTCGTTTTTAACATTAATCGTACAAATTTGTTATGAACTTGTTAATTCTGTTAAAAACAAATAACATATTCTTAAAGTGCACAGAAAATCCTTTCAAAATTAGTTCTGACTTTTTTAAATTGGTGTATTTCTTGGCTGCGTTCACGGTGCGGCTGTTACAATTCGCTGAACTCTACCGAGTATGGGAATGCGTAACACGGCTCGATTTCTCTTTTCGAGGCAAGGCAATTAAGCCCTTTCCTTCACTACAATTCGTCGGAGGGGTTTTCGACTAGGACGGCACCGTCGTTTTCGACTAGTCCGAATAGAAGGTCAATCTTGACCTATACGAAAGGTTGGATGAGAAAGATTCGACTCACTCTTTCGCTGGTCGTGTAGTGCTGGTGATCTGACGAAGCTCGATGCGATGCGACGATGATTCTTGTAGTCTCGGTGAGGAGTGAAAAGAATATGGTCGACGCGAGTTCAGTTATCAAACTTTTATTTTTCACGAGCACGTTACTTTTTGCCTCTAAGATTACTGTACAATATACAAGCTTAGTCTCGATGAGTTTACAACTTTTGTACTCAAACAGGCGACGAGCAAGAATGCTCCGCAGATTCTGTTGCGCAAAGTGGTTGCGTTGCTGGTCCCCGTTGAAATTGTAACTAACTACTTGGTGAAAAAGGTCGCCCTTTTATACTAATTTTTGGTAGCTACTTAGGGCTAGTGTGATGAGTCACCTAGTGGAAGGGTGCCTAGGGTGAGTAAGATCGTTAATGAAGATAGCGAAAGGTGTCGTCCGCGGCATGGTGGACGCGCGGCAGCGAGCCAATCACAGGGCTTTCCCGAGTTCGCGCGTGGCTCTTCTGGGTTCGGAGGTACGGCGCGTTAAGGTGAGGTCACCTGGCTCGAGGCAGGTGACGAATTGTGCGATATGCTAGATGTGACTCGAAATTGTTGGAGATTGGTATAAAGATAGTGGATTCGTAACGCAATTGGTGCGATACACTAAGTTGTGCGGTACGCTAGGTGAGGCTTGAAATCGTTCAGAGATTGGTATAAAGATAAAGGATTCTCAAATCGTAATTCGGCGCTGTGCGGAGCGGCCGCTCGATGATAAATCGTTCCGTATCTCAGAAACTAACATTTGGCCCATCTTGGTCATTCTATACTTTTTTGTTCAGAAAGAAACCTACTATTTAAAAAAAATTTTTTATAAAAATCGAAGGGGTCGATCTTTGAGAAAATGTCGTTTTTAACATAAACCTTAAGAATTTTTTATGAACTTATTAATTTTGTTCAAAATCAATAATATATTCTTAAAGTACGCAAAAAATGCTTTCAAAAACACCCCTGATTTTTAAAAATCGGTGTATTTATCGGGAAGATAAATACGTCGGAATGTATTCACGACGGCTAACATGATAGAAATTTGAACCCCTATTGCTAGGCAACCCTAGCTAGAGTCTTCAATTTTTTACCGAGGCTTCACTATCAGTAGGACTATCGATCATAAAAATTTCAAGACGATTAAAAAACTTGTATGTTTTAGGCTGCATGACTTCATGCGAAATGCCTCATACATATATATATATATATTGAAACGTAATTCGTCTCAATAGTATTTTTATTTCGTGTCGCACGAAACTCAGACTATTTGTGAAGGTTGTGGGGGGAGGTGGGGGTGAATTACAACATTGATTTTCTCACACAAAATATTTATTGCACACTCTTTTAGTAATGTGGCTCTAGGGCCTTTATTTTGTGAGATCTTACTCGTACCGTTATAAGACGGAATCAAAATTTTATTTTAATCGCAAAGTCTGAAAAGACCAGTTCAAATCTCCCGCCGTTGTCGGGCTTTCTTGTGTGAAGTGTGGTGCGCGACAATCGATCTCCGGTCAGCGGTCGCTCGATCGTGCTTCCCCTTCCCTTCAGAGCGTAGTTGACGGCGTAACGAGATACTCGTCCGTGATCGGGCTCGTGTCTCTCCCGTCTCCGTCGCCGTAGTGACAGCTAAATATCTGATTTATTTTTCAGATCTAGTCATCGAGGGAATTTCTTCACCGGAGTTCTTATTCAGAACTCCGTATGAAATATTTGACTCTTCTTCAGAGTTCACTAAATTTCCCCGGTGGTAACTCTTATTCAGAGTTAACTACCAGATGAGTCCAATAAATGTACTGATTTCTCGTACGATTTCTCGTCCTTTTATACTCTGTTGTCCCCAGGTTGCCGGTGTTCGTTGGTTTTGCGCCGTTGCCACGCCGTCTCGGCGGATTTCGGTTGGGCCAATCGGGAAAGTCCAGCGTGGCGGGACATTTCGGATGGAGTATAAGACGAATTCCGTCTCAATATATATATATATATATATATATATATATGTTTGTATGTTGGCCACTTTCGTGACACATTTTTTTTTTGCACTAAAACGTCTATTTACCCCTAAATAAAGTTGGGTTAAAACGATTTTGAAAAATTCTAAATATTTTCCTATATATATAGAATATAATATAAAATGGATACTTTGATAACACTCGTAGTATATCATATGGTCGCAATGATGACACTATATATGATTAAAATGGTCATCATTGTGACCACATAATATATGGTAATGTCCTATACATTTCGAGTACTCTATCAGGTCACTATGATGATTATATATAATTTATATAGGGTCACGACAGTGACCAAATAATATAAATGTTATGTCGATACGCCAGAGCACGGCTAAACGGTCATGGCACCAAGTATCAGCCGGTCTCGATACTGCTTATGTTTAGTGATGGCCCGAGCCGCACTCCGAGCGCGCAGCCACCAGCGTCCGTCTCTACGTCGAATATATTTTTTTGTTTTTCTAACGACTGTATTGGGATCTGACATGGAGGCGTGGTCAAATTCAATATGGCGCAGACCGGGGTGCAGTCGTCCCAGTCGCCTGTCAAAACCGCGCGATAGTACACTTACCGTGCCAACGTGCGGAGAAACAGTTATGATAATAAAACGACACTGTAATATGAAAAAATATATGCTTTATTGTAATAAATCATTAAAATAAATTTAAATTTCCATAAATTTGTCGTCTTTAATAGTAGGTGAAGATAAGTTCACAGTGGCACATATAACTGTAAAAATGTCTCGTAATCGGGGGATAAGGTTAGCTGGCATTCTATCACCTACGATTTTAAACATTTTTATGCGTTGATTCGACCGTTCTATGTGCACATGAGAATTTATTTCACAAGTAATCCTTAAAGCGTCCTTCCATGCTTGGTGTTGCTCCACTTTTTCCATTTCACCGAACAAATTTTTTTGGTGTACCCACCGGGCATTTTTTTGGGGGAAATTATGGAACGTCAGTTCACGGTTTTTTTTAAACAACTCTCGCATCCATATACGAAACATGCAATTCTTTTTTTTGATGGGTTGCGAGATGTAAAGACACCTACTTCTGCCATTTTTTGTTCAATTTCTCAAAATTACTGATATTAATGGGAGCTTTCCAGCTACGAGACACAGAGCGACACAGTGTTGCACAGTGCCTTGGTGTTTGTTGGAACGCTTTGAGGTTTTAAATTCGGTCACTAGAATCCGCTCGTGCAGGGTACGATAAATCTAGGGACAAGTCAAACACGCACAGAATATTATTGTATCTGTCAAACGCGTACAAAGTGTATCATTGCACCTAATAAATAAAAAAAAAACGATCAATTCATAAAGAATAAAAAAAACGATCAATTCATAAAGAATAAAGTCTCTAATTAAGAAATTGGCAACAATGAGGTCGACACAGTGTCCAACCATGTTCCGCAGCTGTGTCCGACTGTGTCGGTCTGTGTCGTTGTTGGAAAGCACCGTGTTCGACACTGTGTCGCCCTGTGTCGCTCTGTGTCGTTGCTGGAAAGCTCCCAATGATTACGTTGTAACTTGAGCAATGCACCCCGGTTTTAGTTTCAACGTGTACCACCAGATGTCTCACGAAATTTGTCAGATCCCAATATATGCATCCGTATTCTTATATATCATTGACGTGAAGTTACTCGCGGTAAAAAGCCGTGATGCCAACTTAGGACCTATGTGCATTTTTTTGGTTCAAGGTTGGTACCCCGGTTGTGTAGCACAACATTATAGCGGGATTCCCCGAATTATATTGGTGGCGTAGTGGCGTCGCGTGCGTCTCACTGTTACACATTTTCAGTGCAGTGTTCAAACAATGCATTAACGGCTAGCAGTAAATTCGTAGCGAGAAACAAGCATTAAAATTTCCGGTCACAGTAAGTATCATCAAAGGTAATTGAAAATTACTTGTTTCATATCTCGATCGTATGCTTTTAAAACCTTAGAGATTATTCGGTAAAATCTCATATTAAATGGTGATATCGGCGACTAATGTCACCGAAGTGACCATCGAATATCATTTATACAAAGTGGTATTTTTGATGACGTGTACACAATACGTAGTTAACCTCTCTTGTCGGTTCTTTGCTACTTCACCGAGATTTTATTAATTACTTTTGGATTTTTTTCGATTGATTTCAATAAAAGAACAAACGAAGATGAGGGAGAGAAAAAAAGATAAGGAAGCAGTAAAGTCATCGAAAACAAAAAAGACAGGTAAGCATGTTGAATACTATCTTCTTTCCTCTGCGGATTTGATGTTTACATCGTTGAGACGCAACGAAATTCTTTTCTATATATTGTTATTTTCTCATTTTCAGTATTTTGCGAAATATTTTACTCATATTCAAATTCTACACTACCGAATAAAAACTGTAAAAAATGTATTTCAACGTCGTAAAACTTCAATTTCATCTTTCCTTTTCGTCTCCACTTTTTAGTTTATATATCGAAATATAATTCCTTATACAATATAATGTTATAAATTTCTTTACAGATAACTTAGACTCCTCCAGTCGTAGAGTAACTCGCGCTCGTTACAATTCTGGGATGCGAACAACACGATCGCAAAGAGCAATCAATCATGATTCCTTGAAGAGTTTGAAACCCGGAAAAGCAAAGAAAAATACTTCCATGCCAAAAATTCACAAACCAAGTAAGTAAACAATGATGAACTCATATCAATTTTGGTTTCCATTTACACTATTCTGATTCAGAAGAAAATAAGGCATCATCTTTTCTCGTTTCGTAGAAAATAAAGGTATAATAAGGGCATGTGACAACAGTGCGCAGGAAAGAAGTGACTCTGCTTCAATAGATACTGAGCTTCAGCCCAATTCGTCATTAGTGATGACCACCGTCGAGGCAAAGTCTAGAGGTGATCGCGAAAATCATTCCGCACCGCATAGTGGCCATCATGCGAAAAATGAAAATGTTTCCGAACTAGATTTCTCTGATATCAATCAGCTACTCGAACTACGATCGGATATGACTAAGAATATTCTATTGGAGGAAAAATTATTATCATCTCTCAATACACCAAGTCTCGAAAATAAAATTGCGATCTCCTCATTGAACGATGCTTCAGAAGTAGAAGAAAAAGAAGATAATGAGCGGCGCTCGTTACAAGAAATTCTTGAGGCCAGTTTCAGCGATTCAGAGTTTCCATTCAAAAGCGTTATACCGTTCATCTTCTGGCGAATTGGATGCGGCTAAATCTATGAACGAACTTGAAGATAGCAAAATGCAAAAATGCTCACAACTCGAAGAGAACGACGAGGAAAATTACGATGACAGAGATAATTCAACTATCGAGGATGCCAATGATGAAACTTTTAATATCTCCAATCACCAACAGGATGATACAGCTACTACCGAAAATTGCTCAGAACCATCGGTCACCACGGATGCATCAGTGAACCTATCTTCTGATCTGGGGACAGTCAAGACTGGTGCAATTGACGATCAGAAGCTGTTTGCAATGCCAGGTGTTTTAAAGAGTAAATTGAACTTTTGCATGTATTGCAAAAAAATGCAGGCTGTAATTAGCCGCCATTTAGAGCGAGTCCATCGGGATGAGCCTGAAGTGAAAAAATTTGCTGTTTTAAAAAAGGGTATGAAAAATGCATTTTAGTTTTGGTATTCCGTACTATTATTGTCTCACATCTTTCAATTTTTAGGATCCTATGAAAGGAAGCAAATAATAGAAACATTGAGAAATCAAGGCAACAATATGTACAACACGGATAAGAGATATAACAAAACTCAGGAATTGCTGGTGTCTCGAAGACCAAGGGAGCGTAGAACGGCCACGGAGTACAGAACTTGTTACAACTGCAAGGGTTGCTTCTCCAGAAAAGCTATCAGACGTCATTTCCAAAGATGTGTTGGTTCATCGAGCAAATATAAGCGCTGTAATACCATTCTTTCCCGGCGCATTGAAGGTCGTCTCCACGAGGAAGCTTGTGAACGTTTAGTCAAGATCTTCACAGTATTGAGAGAAGATGAAATCACCAGATTAGTTAGGTACGACGAGTTGCTGGTTAAGTTTGGAAATGCCATGTGCGAAAAATACAAGAAGCCACAACAGGAGGCGATGATCAGAAACCGATTAAGAACACTTGGCAGGTTATTGAAAGCTATGAAAGAAGTAAGCACAGCTATCACAGACTTCATGTCACTCTACCATCCGGCCCACTACAATACGATGATTACTGCAGTGAAGAACGTGACACATTTCAACGACGAAACGGGCGAGGTTGAGAACTCTTCTCTCGCCATTAGCATCGGCATTTACGTTACTGCAGTTGGCGAAGTATTGAAGCTCCTCACTATCGAAAAAGACAACGATGCTCATCAAAAACTTGTCGAGAAATTTTTGTTCTTGCACAAATCTCAATATACTACGCGCGTCAACCGTGTCGCTCTTGAAGCGCAAGCTAAGAAGCATCGGGAACTGAAGAAGCCTTTGCCAACAACGGACGACGTTAGAAAATTGAGCGAATACGTTAACGCGAATAGAAGGGCTGCTTACGAAAGACTGCAGAAAAAATACACATATGAAGACTGGTTAAAACTGCTCGAATATACATTAATATCTATCCAGATATTCAATCGACGTACAATCAACTTACGCAGGAGCAAAAGACGACCGTTTCACTTTACTCGAGATTTATCATCACCGGTAAATTACAACGCGACGTTCCGGTTTTACTCGACAAAGAAATGGAAGACTGCTTGAGCTTAATATTACAGCACCGTCAATCCAGCAAAAAATCCATATCTTTTTGGCATCCCTGGATTCGAAGATGGTCGGCTTAAATATTTGAGGGCATGTCCGCTTATGCGACAATACGCGCACGAGTGTAGAGCCGAACATCCCGAAAGACTCCGAGGCACAAGCTTACGGAAGCATATGGCAACTACATGCGCGGCTCAGAACGTAAACGAAAACGAGATAACGGATATTGCCAACTTCATGGGCCATGCAGAGGCCATTCATAGGTTTCATTATCGGCAATCGGTGGTCTCGCGAGATGTGATTGACGTATCAAAACTCCTGCGGTTCGCAATAGGCTATGACAACGCGGCCGAAATTGATGATAAGGTCAGCGAGGAAGAGTGCATTCCAAAGGCTCCTTCGAGACCTTCGAATAAATCATCTCATCACTCAAATGGAAGAATGACAAATGAAGAGGAAACCGACTTTTGTGAACGAAGGATTAGGGTAGATCCAAACGTTCCAAAAAAAAAAGAGAGCGGCAAGGAAAAAATTCGTCAACTACGAGCTTCATTCAATGGAATCAGCGTCGAGCGATTCGTCGGTGCCATCTCCTAAAAAATTAAAACTCGTTCATTGATGAAAAACAAAAAATCTAAGAAACGTTGGACGCAAAACGAGAAAGATGCTGCTCTGTATGCATTTGGATCAATGATTAACAATAATAAACTACCTTCCACGAATGATATAAACAATTTTCTACAGAAAAATAAACAAGTTCAACGGACGGTCGACCAAGTGCGCACATGGGCATCAAATGAGAAGAAAAAATGGAACATGGGTTTCTGATATCAATTTTCATATTAATATTTCACCTCGCTTCAAAAAAGTATTGATATTATACTCATCACAGCCCTCCATAATTTTCAATCCTTTTTCGTACTTCGGAATTAATAGAGTTAAAAGGCAAAAATACAATTTCAGTTTCTAAGGCCGGGAAATTCGGCAAATTTATATTATTCTTTCTATTCATTACAGTAAAAATTATACGACAAAGACAATTAATAAATTGTTGATTACAATTGATGATCTTACATACTAAAGTAATGATTTCGTATGTAAAATCATTAATGAAAGATTTATTGATTCCAAACGTTATTTTATTCAAAGTTTAACGATTTTTTAAATAAACATTCTGTATTTCTTCACTAAACAGAAAAAAATGATCTGGATGATATGACAAATTTTCATTTTTTATTTTCAGTTACTTTGTAAAATGTAAACAGATGTAAGAGTTGTTACGATTTGAGATACCAACTCCGAATAAATTCAAGTCTCACCAAGCTTATCACATAAACCACCATCTGTCTCAAATTAGTTGACGTCATCTTATCACACCATTGTTTCGAACTCAGAAAAAGAAGAAAAAGAAAAAGAAAAAAAACACAACACCATTTGACCTACACTTTTTCCGAGCTCCGACCATCCACGCGACACGCTTTAGATAACGGCGCGTATCTCTTTGTCTTCGACGATACAGTTCGATAATTGTCTTTGAATACCTCGTAGCCGACACGAAGAAGCTTGGACGACCTTCCATTATATGACTAAGCCACCGAATACTCCTAAAAATCAATATACTCGACCAATCAGAAAATTAAACTACTCATAAGCAGATGCAATAATTTAGTATAAAAAGGCGACCTTTTTCGTTGAAGAGTCAGTTACAATTTCAACTGGGACCAGCAACGCAACCACTTTGCGCAACAGAATCTGCGGAGCATTCTTGCTCGTCGCCTGTTTGAGTATAAAAGTTGTAAACTCATCGGGGCAAGCTTGTATATTCTAAGGAAATCTTAGAGTCAAAAAGTAACGTGCTCGTGAAAAATAAAAGTCTGATAACCGAACTCGCATCGACCATAATCTTTTCACTCCTCACCGAGTCTACAAGAATTGTCGTCGTATCGCACCGAGCTTTGTCAGATCACCAGCATCACACTACCAGCGAAAGAGTGAGTCGAATTTTTCTTATACGACCTTTCGTATAGGTCGAGTTTGACCATCGGACCAGTCAGTAAAGACGGTGCCGTCCTAGTCGAAAACCCCTCCAGACAAATTGTAGTAAAGTAAAGGCGAGATTTCCGTCCCTGAAGGAAAGGGCTTAATTGCCTTGCCTCGAAAAGAGAAATCGAACCGTGTTACGCATCCCCGTACTCGAGAGAGTTTCAGCGGATTGTAACAGAGTATCAGTAAAATAAAATTTATTTTTTGTTTTTCATTGATAATGTGTTAATCAATCGCTTTTCAGGTTCCCTATCTAAATATTCCGGAAAGTTGATAAACTTAGTGGCTAAATTAGATGCTTCTTCAATTACGGATAGTCTTAATCACCTATATATTCGGAAAATTTATCGTGGTTAATTTGATGACTCTTGAGCCATTAAGCTAACCCCATTGTGTTTTCCTGTATGTATTTCCTGTCATTGAATTTTCATTTAATAGCCAAATTCATTGAAAAAAAAACATGTAATACTTGAATACTGTTCATCCAGAGTATACTGAATTATAATTTCATATCGGTGATGCAAAAAAGTATTCATACATACTCGCAAATTTCTCGGAGGTTAAAAACTTGTAATTGATAAAAGGAAAATACAATATGGAAATTTCCAAGCGGAGATAATGCATAACCCATCAAGAAAAATGAAATAGTCCATTTTTTGTTCGTGAAATATGAGGTTTCATTCTCCGAGAAATTTGCAACGGTGTAAGTATTCTTTTTTATCACGGATACAAAATCATACGTCTATACATTGTGGACGACCGCTTGGTCTGGTTACGCGGGCTTTTGAACGAAATCAGTCATTGAACTGATCACATTATATGAAATACGTATCGTGGTTATTTCGATGACATCCGTGAATGAAAAAAACGATCTGAGATGCACGCGGTCGTGATATCGACATGCAAAGGATTGAATGAAAAAAAAACACTGTATTGATGTACAGTTGTATAAGATTTAACCGGTCATAAATTCTTAGAAATTATTCAAATTCAACCATTATTGAATTAATCAAGCGGTTGAACAACTATCAAATTAATTGCTTCTTGTACATAAAATATCCGAAAAATTCAATATGGCTAGTTTGATGACACCGGAGTCATCAAACCAACCATATTGCAGTTTTTATATCAAAACAGTCAAACTATACTATTTAGACATTTACTATTTTTTAGACATTTAATGTACTAAACCCACTGACGTGGGAATATGAGAATAATTGAATCTTATCCAACTGAAAATCGAGACAACGTATTTCTCCTATTCAATTCTTCTCATGTCGAAATCGTGATCGCATGCAGACCAGGTCGAAAATATTTCAAATCGCATGGTTTCTTTAGTGACATGTGTCGCCGAAATAGCCATTATATGCTTTTCACATCATGTGGTAATTTCCGTGACCCATTTTATTAGAAAAAACCACATAATGGTTACTGTTCATCCAGAGTACACAGAATAATTTCATATCGATGATGAAAAAAATATACTTATTCATAAATTCCTTGGAGGATGAAAATGGTTAATAGAAAAAAGAAAAACGCAATATGTTAATGTACACGTGGGTAATGCAAAACATTAGATAGAAATGGCACATCGCATTTTTTTTACAAATCATATAGTTTCGCCCTTCAAGAAATTTACATGAAAATAGATATACTTTTTTCATCCTGGTTAGAAAATCATAGGTCTATATATTCTGAACAGTCCTTGACTCCACATGATGTTTTAAATGAAACCAGTCACTGAAATGACCACATTATATAATATATGTATAATGGTTATTTCGACGACATGCGTCACTGGAATAACCATACAACATAATGTTTTTTCGATCTGGCCAGCATATACGATCAAGATAAAGAAATGGAAAGGGTTAACTGAAAAAAGACACTGTTTTGATTTACAGTTGGATAACACTCAATCGCTCATATATTTTCAGAAAGAGTCAAAATTAAGCAATCAGGAAGTGAACCAAATGGTTAATTAACTATCGACTTTAGTGGTGCGTAAAAGATTCTTTAGCTGAATTTTTAATTAATTGGGCCAATTTTGAAGTGCACACGTCATGAGCGTTTAATTAACGGGAATCAATGAAATATAATTATTGAGTAATTAATAAAAAAGAATCGACCAATAGAAGTTCTAACCACGAAAATACCTACAAAACATAATGTGTCCAGTTCCATTACCTTACCAGAATAAATATCCATTCCTGTTAGTGTCATCAAAATAGTCTCTTAATGATTTGTTGGATATTTTGGCGACGGTCATTGAAATATCCAACAAACATAAACTGTGAGGTTTCGTGACTCTTCAAAAAAATCCATATATATACTCAAAAATCGTTTTGATGACAGCCACGAAAAGACGCAGTTAGAATGAAAGTTTAATGGCGACGGTCACGAAAGTGACCAAAAGTCATGGAAATGTCCATATGATGTCAAAAAATGTCTTCAAAGTGGCCAACACACAAACATATATATATATATTGTTTCGAGAAAGACGTAGTCCGAGAGAGAGAAAAGCAACTTGCGGTTGTCACTCTCACTCGGGCTCATTGTCAGCGGTGTCCGCTTGTCTTCGGGCTCCCCCTCACCCTGAGAATCGATCTTGTTTGATTTCCGACTCACTTGTCACTTCATCAGCTACCATTTATTGACTAATATCGATTGTATTCGGCTTTTCTATTCCGATTTTCTTTTATATTATTTCGATTCGGGAAAGTTACTCGGTAATCCCTTATTAGAATCAGTGGATTACAACTAGTTCAGACCCGGCCTTTCTATGGATATTCGTACGCGATTGTGATAACTGATAGTGTTAAGTTAACGACGAATTTGCTTGTACCCGGACTATTCTAGAAAAATCGCGCGCGCGCGCTCCCGCGTACCGATGCCGACGCTATTACGCTATCTCGCGATCGAGAACGCCGCGACAATTATATTTGCAATAAAGGTGATCTTTGGACATATTTCATCGCGACTGGTTCAGGGTGATTTCTTTTGTACGTACCCTTTAATTCCCGGTTTTCGGACTCTCCTCGTCTCGTGTGATCTCCCCCTCTCACCGTCAGATCCGAGATCTGATTCCCAGACATATATACGGTATGAAGCAATTTACTATATATACTGGGTGGTCCAATTATCCCGAGATATTCAATTATTACGGAAACCAGCAGGAATATGAAAAAATAGTTTATATCAAATATTCTTTATATGAAGGGATACATTTAATGTTGTGATACACATTTTTCCATAATAGCCCTTTAAGGATCAGATGAAGGGCACCTTCATTTTTTCAAATGGAAACCTATATTTTTTATTTTATATTCTTATTCTACTATATCAAAAAATAATTATATTTCGTATAAAACATTTTTTTCTAGCGTGCACGGTTTTATTAAATAAATTGTGCTGAATATCAAAATTTTTATAATGACCAACAATACTCAAACTGAGTTTGATCCGAAGTTATAAAAATCTAGTATCAGTGTCATAGGTGACGTCGCTCTTAGGTCTTTTAAACATTGCCGGTATCCCCAAGATGGATATTTTGTCTTTTCAAGAAAAAATTGAAATCATTCTTCTTTATGGGGAAGCAAGAAAAAATGTTGCAGAAGTTATTCGCCTCTATGCCGAACCACATCCAGGTGAAAGAGTTCCGTCGAAGTGTTCGTTCCACCATGTTGTGCACCAATTCAAAAGAAGTGAAAACGTTCACAAAAATAAGAGACATCGTCGAAGAATTGTCACCTATATTGAAGGAAAAAATTAAATCAATATTCAAATTGCAGTAAATTATGATCTCCATACAAGTACTCGTAAATTAGAAGAAGACTGGAATTTCATGAATTGTTCAGCACCCTTCGAATTTTTAAAAATCAAAAATTTCATCCATACCATTTGACGTTACACCAAGAAATATACATGGCGTTTGGCTTTTTGTACCTGGACAAGGAATCAAATTATGCAAAATGATGAGTTTTCCCGACCAGTTTTATTTACTGACAATGAGTGTTCCTTCACGAATGGTGACCAAGGAAATCGTCACAATATGCACTACTCGCCGAAAGAAAATTATCACTAGTTGCGAGAAGTGGAATAGCAAAGCCAGTGGTCTGTTAATATATGGTGCGGCGTTATGGGAACAAAAATAATCGAACCATGTGTTTTCGAAAGCTCATTAACAGGAGGTATGCTGTTTTTTGTCTTTTTGAGACATGAATTGCAGATTCTGTTAGAAGAGGTACCTCTAGCGCAAAGGTTGCAGATGTGGTATCAGTATGATAGTTGCCCTGCTCATTACTCCCACATTATGAGACATGTTTTAAACATGCATTCTCAAGGACGAGGGATAAGCCGCGGAGGGGCAGTACACTGGCCTGTCAGATCGTCAGATGTAACGTCTCCAGACTTTTTTCTTTGGGGCTATATAAAAAACAAAATCTATCAAAATATCCCGACAACCCGTGAAGATATGCGAGAACGAATACGTGATGTGTGCGCCTTAATGCCAGAGGAAATGCTTGTGCGCGCACATGACTCGTTTATAAAAAGAATTGCAAAATATGTTGATACGGAAGGACATCAGTTTGAGCATTTATTACATTAATTACTCACAAGTTTCCAAATTGTTTGTTACGATTAATAAATTATTTGACAAAGTATGTACTTCTTATTGCCGCTGTTATATCCCCGTAACACCACCACCACCACCGCGCTTTAAGGACGAGCATCCCTCCTTGCGGCAACACATGGCACAATCCTAACTCGGGCATGAAATGCGATAGGGACCCGGGTAGAAATTTGGTCGGGCGAGCTCTATGAGCATCAGTACCTTATCAGTTGGAGGCTGGGGGTACCTGATCAGTTTCTACTGACGGGTACCACGTCATTTAACGATCAGGCATCACTTATAACGCATGTTATTTGCTATGGAAACACGTACACTGAATTTTGTAATGAATTTCAGAACTCTTTATTGTGGTGTATTCTCACTTTCGCCATCTTGCTATTCTGCCTTACAACTTTCGTTTTTTCGCCAACCGCGGCGCTGTCGTCGTGAACATTATTGGAAGGTTTATTGTCAGTGTGAAACAAGGAATGCCTGACAGGTTGGTACTGATAAGTTCCTCATAATTTTATCACCAGGTAGTCCCTGCGGGACAAATTATCGATAGGTTCGTAATCGGTACGATTCGAGGGGCACCTTACGAGTTCGTACTAACGAATTGTTCATCATTTGACGACTAATTGTAAGTACTACCTGCCATGTATTTTTTGCGGTAGATGTGTTATCGGTGTGAAACGAGACGAGCCTGACACCGTTGTTCAATCACTTTCCATGTTTTCCTCGACGAAATTCAAGTGAACGCGAATGTCTCGAGCTCTCTCCGTCGTTTGAGTGTGTGTTAAGCACAACTTAGTTTATGTATTCGAACGATAAATAAAAGAATAAAAAAACAGAAAGTTAAAAAACCGATTGCAGTTGTGAGAAACTATTTATTTTATTTTCATTTAGTAATCATGTTATCACGTAAATATTGAAAAACCCTGTGAAACAAATCATATAAAAAATTACTATTTCCCACCATTTGAACACACATTATGTTCCAATGTCACTGACGAGAATACCATCTGCTGTCTTTGATAAAAATGAACATTTCGTAAAGAAAAATATTCAATTCTCTTGATAAAACAGATAGGTGTAGATTTATACTGATAAAACGAAAATTATTGAGAAAAAAAAATCACCGTAAATACCTAAATAACAGTAAAAGTAAAAGGCAAATGTTTTATTGCACTCAAAAAAATGTTCTCATTAATTTTCTTTTTATCAAGTACAAATTTTCACATCGGTCTGTCTTATCAAGAAAGTAAAATATTTTTCTTCAAGAAACTTTAATTCTTATTACAGCCTTATATTTTTTTATTATATTATTATATTTTTTTTATTTATTATTATATTATTGTAATATTCTCGTCAGTGTCATTGTGCCGGTCGCACCTACCGGTCCCACAACATTTATGACTATACAGTCGAGGTTCATTACAACGAATCTGTCGGCGGATGTAAATTTCGTTACAATGAATTTCTATGCCGCAAGAACGTTTCGTGGAATGATGCGCACAGAGACGGTGCACTCTGCGTAGGGACTGCTTAGTTCGCTGTAGCGAGCAAGCGAGCAAGGTCAGTTCGCGCTACACTGGAACTTTCATTATAACGAAATTAGTTATATTGAACCTCGACTGTAGTGTGTGTTCGAATCGTGGAAAATGATCGTTTCGTGTTTACATCATTATTAAATGACAATAAAATAAATAGTTTGTCAACTGCTATCGACTTTTTTGCTTTTTGACATTTTATTCTTTTATTCCTGTAATTATCGTTCGAATAACGTGAAATGAGTAGTGTTAAAGACAAACTTAAACGACGGGGAGAGCTCGGACGATTGCGTATGCATGAATTTCGTCAAAGAAAACGTGAAGAAGCGGTTACAGAACGACGAAATGTAGAAATTTCCGAATCTACACGTGTCTCCCCGACAAACGAACTCGAGGAAAATTTGGATGATGATGTTAAAGCAGGAGATTGTGAACGGGTAAAAACTTAAATTGAGGTGGCGAGTATGAATGATGATTACTATTTATTAATTAATTTCTTAGATCTAAAGTCGCACAACATGTGCTCCCCTTTCTTTTTCGGGGTTCGAGACAGATTGAGTATTCTGTCGTTCGGCTCGCTTCGGAGCACGAGAGTTGCCGAAGTTATCCGAGACGAGCTCGGCTCGAGTCGGAGTACAGTCGCTTACAGAAATGCGCTGAACTCAGTTATTCTTAATACTACCGCCGTTCTCGCGTTTGTCGTGAGCTATTATCATGTTTAGCTTGACACATACATCTCTGAAACGATCGCGCGGCAGCGCCTTTGTAAAAATATTTGCGCGCTGATTCTCGGTCGGGACGTACTGGACCGCGATTTCTTTCTCGTCTACTTTTTCGCGGATAAAGTGAAAATGAACATCTATATGTTTGGTTCTCCTGTGGAAGACCGGATTTCTGACTAGTTGAATTGCACTTTGGTTATCGACATATAGAGCTGTTTCTTTATCACAAGGACGTCCGATGTCCGACAACAACTTTCTTATCCAAACTAACTCTCGCGCCACTGTTGACGCAGCCACGTACTCGGCTTCCGTCGTATTGAGCGTCACCAGTCGTTGCCGTTGTGACGACCACGTGACGGCCCCGTTCGCGAGACAGAACACGTATCCTGTCGTGGATCTTCGCGTTTCGACGTCTCCGGCGTAATCAGCGTCTGAAAAACCGATTAACGCTGCTTCGCTACCGCCGCTTGTATACTTGATGCCGTATTCAATCGTGCCTTGTAGATACGCGAATATTCGTTTTACTGCTCGCCAATGCGTGGCGTTGTGATTGCTCAAATATTTGCTTACAGCATTTACCGCGAACGCAATATCCGGCCTCGACACAGCTGCTAGGAAAACTAATGATCCGACTGTCTCGTGGTACGGCACATTGCTCGATTCTCCGTCGTCCTCCTCAGTGGGGGACAGTGCTGCGTGCGGCTCAGCCGGCACACAGACCGTTTTCGCGTTTGCCATTCCGAATTTCTCTATTATCTTTCTCGTATACGCGCTCTGATGGATCGTTAGCGTTTTTCGCTCTCTATCGCGTTCGATCTGCAGCCCGACAAAAACTTTCGAATTTTCGACCGTTATTTTGAACGTTTCACTCAATCGCTGAATTATTATTTTAAGAGTCTCTAGATTGTTCGATGCGACTAAACCGTCGTCGACAAATAGTGGCAGATACACCACATCGCTCTTGAATTTCCCGGTAAACACACACTTGTCTGCTTCGCACTCTTCGAAATTAAACTCACTTAGGAACTTTTTGAATCTCAGGTACCAACATCTCGGCGCTTGTTTTAGCCCGTAGAGAGACTTTTCGAGCTTGCACGCGACGTTCCTTGAATCTTCTTTCAGCTTGAGTCCTTCCGGGATTTCCATGTAGATCGTCTCTTCCAGTTTTCCGTACAAGAATGCAGTTTGAACGTCAAACTGTATTACTTCGAGATCTTTTGCCGCGATCGTTGCCAGCAATATTCTCAGTGAGTCGTACCTCACTACTGGAGAAAACGTTTCCTTGAAGTCGATTCCCTCTCGTTGCAGAAAGCCCCTCGCGCACAACCGAGCTTTGAATTGGTGTGATTTCCCATCGACGTTCTTCTTCACCTTGAAGACCCATTTAGAATCTATCAGTCTCGTTTCCGGGGTTCTTTTTACAAGTTTCCACGTGCTATTTTCTTCGTGCGATTTAAACTCGTTTCGAATAGCACCCGCCCACTGCGCGGCTTCGGTACTATTCGTCGCCTCTTCGTATGTGGTTGGCGTAATAAACTCGGCAACATTTGCATCGTGCCGGTACCTGCTCGGAGTCTGAATTTTCGAGTGATTCCGCAGGGTTCGTTGAGCTTCTCGCTCTCGCTCGTTCTCTTGTGCCGCAGCTCCGTTGTTGTCCTCTTCTTCTTCCGATTCTTCTCGGTCTTCCTCGTTGTCGTCTTCTTCGGCGTCGATTATATTCTCGTTCTCTCTTCTATTCTCGTTCTCTCTTCGCGGTGGTGGAAGAATTACTTCGTCTTTTGCTTCGTTTCTTTCTGCTTCCGCCGACGGCGCTCCAATTTTCTCGTTGAATACGACGTTCCGGACTACACTTACTTTTCTCGTGCGAGAGTCGTAGACTCGATAGTTCGTCGATTCTTCCGTGTATCCAACGAAGACTTTCTTGCTCGCTCGCGCATCGAATTTTTGCGTAAATTGTTTAGGAGTGTGCACGTACGCATCCGAACCAAAAATTCTTAGATGCTTCAAATTTGGCGCTTTCCCAGCCCAAGCTTCGTACGGCGTTACTGCACCACTCGTCCACACGGTTCTGTTTAGAACGTAAACCGCACAATTTACAGCCTCTGCCCACAGGCTCAGCGGCAGATCCTTTGCGATTATCATCGTGCGCGCACATTCGACTATCGTCCGATTGTCCCGTTCGGCTTCGCCGTTTTGCTCCGGATTGTACGGCGCCGTCGTTTCTCGCTGGATTCCGCACTCTTCGAGATACTTGTCCATTGCTTTATTGCAGAATTCCCTGCCGTTGTCGGAGCGTAGTATTTTCATTTTCCGACCGAACTTATTCTCGATCATCTTCTCGAAGATCTTGAATTTCTCGTACACTTCCGACTTGTTCTTCATAAAATACACGTGTCGGTAGCCGGATGCTTCATCCTTGAAGGTCAAAAAGTACTTCGATCCGCCGACCGAAACATTTTGCGCCGGCCCCCAGACATCGGAGTGCATTTTTTCCCCCGGTTTTATCCGTTCGTCGCGCACCAATTTCTTTTTAGACGGGAGCCTGTGAGCTTTCCCCATTTGGCACGGTTCACAAAAGACGTAATTTTTGTTTGTAATCCTCATTCCACTCACTAGTCCTTTCTCGGCCAATTCTCGGATCGCGCGCTTCCCAACGTGCCCCAATCACTCGTGCCAGAGTGTTAAATTCGTCGTGGCCACGTTTGCTTCTTCAATGCTTCCTTCTTTCGTGACCTTGAAGAGCATGCGATACACGTTGTTTTCTTGCTTCTTGCCCGTCGCGAGCACTTCGCCGTCGCGCACTACTTCAACCCGATTATCGTTAAATTTCACTCCGAGTCCCTGTCTCGTGCACACTCCGACCGAGAATAAATTTCTACGTAACTTCGGGACGTGCAGAACATTCTCGATTTTCGCGTCGTGCCACACACCGTCGACAAATCGTTTAATTCGCACCGTGCTTTCGCCAGCTACGTTGCAGATCTGATTATCACCGACAGCTATTTCATTGTTTTGATTTTTATCCGGTTTGTAATCGCTCAGCCAGTCCCGACGGTACGTTAAATGCCTCGACGCGCCACTGTCTATTAGCCACGCCTCGCTTTTATCGGCGGCCATTACGCGACTCTCCGTCCACAGCACGCGAGCGTTTCCCGCACTTTTCGAACCCGACGCGACCGAACTTTTTCCGGTTTCCACTACGAACGCACAGTCATCGCGGAATTGTTCACTGTCCTGACGTGGCTTCCGCTTGTTGCGGCAGCGACTCGCGATATGTCCCATTTCCTGACACTTGTAACACTGTATTTCCTGTCTCTCCTTTTTATTTTCAGCTCTTTTCGTTCCATGCGGACGTCAATTCTTCACCGTCGCGGCCAGCGCTTCCGACGCGTCTCCATCGCCGTTCAGCCTCGCGTCCTCTCTAATCAGTCTTTCTTGCAGATTATCGAGCGTTTGCCGCGCCGGATCGACACTGTCCCACGCGACCTGCAGCGTGCTGAACCTCGTGGTCAGACTCGCAAGAATTTTTGCATCCGATACGTTTTCACCAACGTCCTTGAGCTGACCCGCCATGTTCGTCACTTTGGCCACGTGTTGCACCGCCGTGTCCGCTTTACACATTCGATACGCGTGGAAACGCTGCAGCAGACCCAGCTTATTTATCACTGACTTCTGTTCGTGAATTAAACACAGCTTATCCCACATTGCTTTCGCAGAAACACACGAGAGCACACACACTTGCTGAGCCTCGTCGAGATTTGACAAAATTATAAATTTCGCCGTTGCGTCGTCCTTCACGTTCTTTTTCAGTGCAGCCGCTTGTCCAGCTCCCGCTGCCGGCACTTCTCTCGTGCCGTCGACGACGTCAAGTACATCATTCATGACAAATAACGCGTTCACTTGAGCTTTCCAGCCCTGGAAATTCTTTCCATCGAACGGCTTCACGCCTTTCACTGAGATGCCGACCGACATCGGGGATTCGATTTTCGGAGCGTCTCTCCACTTTCACGTTCTCACCGGCACGCGTCTAACGGCCGACTTCCGTTCTGCGCCACGTACCTCTCGCCAACTAATTCACTCCGCCTTCACACACTTTTTTTTCTCACAGTTAACGTTAGCTGGGCCCATACCCTGTTAAAGCAGGAGATTGTGAACGGGTAAAAACTTAAATTGAGGTGGCGAGTATGGATGATGATTACTATTTATTAATTAATTTCTTAGATCTAAAGTCGCACAACATGTGCTCCCCTTTCTTTTTCGGGGTTCGAGACAGATTGAGTAGTCTGTCGTTCGGCTCGCTTCGGAGCACGAGAGTTGCCGAAGTTATCCGAGTCGAGCTCGGCTCAAGTCGGCGTACAGTCGCTTACAGATATGCGCTGAACTCAGTTATGCTTAATAGATGAAATAACTGACAGAAATGTAGCTCAATCACACGAAGATGGAGAAGATAATGAGTGTGAAGGTGGTAGTGATGTACTTGACATTACACCACCAGACGATGGTTCTTCGGATGATGATTTTCGCTGAGCAAGTACAGATGAGGAGGATTTTCAAGAATGCAATGATTTACCAGAAGGGACTGAAGTGGAGGAATTGAGACTGTGGTTTTTATCAGGCAGCCCATCAATTTCTCACACGCAAGCAGATGCTCTACTTGCAATTCTGCGAAAACGCCTGTTACCAGAATTGCCCAAAAGTATAAAGACATTTCTTAGAACCTCTCAGGTACGATACGATATTGAGATTTTCAATGCTGCCGAAGATAGTGAATACGTTTACTATGGAATTCATTCGCAGCTCGAGCGCGTCATCAAACCTGAATTTCATGCAGACCGAGTACTTCATTTCATCATAAACGTTGATGGACTACAGCTATTTAAATCTAGCTCCAAACAAATCTGGCCCATTTTATGCAAAATACACACTGTACGCGATATTTACGAACCGTTCGTGATTGCTATTTACTCCAGTAATAAGAAACCCAATGGTCTGCATAAATATTTACATCGATTTATTGATCAGATGAACCAAATCTAACAAGAAGATTTCATACACAATGACCATCGATTTCAAGTGTTAATAAAAGCTTTTATATGTGATACACCTGCGCGAACACTGCTGAAATGTGTAAAAGGTCATGCAGGATATTGGGCGTGCGAACGTTGTACCGTACGTGGAGAACGAGTCGAAAGAGGGACTATTTATCCTGGCGATCACAGTTCAATGACGACTGATAATTCTTTTCGTCAACTAACCAATCGAGAGTATTATATTAGCAGATCATCCTTCCTTGATCTTCAGCCGCCAGTAGACATGGTCAAGACTTTCGTGTTAGATTTTATGCACCTCATATGTTTGGGTGTTATGAAGAAACTCCTGGACTACTGGCTGCGTGGGAATTCAACTGTTTGAATGGGCTCCTCTACTAAACAACGTTTATCAAATTTATTATTACGTTTAATTGAAATTTTTATTGTTATACGCAGGCCCTGTAATATTCAAATAAGTGCGCAATAACAATTTGTATAAACACTTTCTTCTTTTGCACGTAGCCTGTGGAATTTTATGTTCGAAAAATCTAGCACTGAGACACTGCGAAAATTCTAAAATCTTACTTGTACAGTTTGTCAACTTATGTGGAAGTATATACGGCAAAACGAGCCTTATAGGTAATATTCACAACCTTCTTCATATAAGTGACGATGTCATTAATATGGGCTGTTCTCTGTCAAGTCTCACCGCGTTCCCCTTTGAAAATTGTTTGGGAAAAATAAAAAAACTACTGCGGAGTGGAAACCACCCACTAGCTCAAATTTCTCGTCGTCTTCGAGAGACTTTTTTAATCGATGAAAAACAAGTTATTTCGTCATCACGTACACAATTTATTGCGAAACGTCAGCCAGATCATTCTGGAACAATTCAACTCTCACTCAAAAATCTCCAAATAATATAGTTTTGCTAAAAAGTGGAAAAATCTTTGGAATTGATAAAGTTTGTATTGCTCCTAACCAGCCAATTCAAATACATGGATCAACACTAAAGATTTAAAAAAAAAACTATGTTTGAGAAACCCTGTAATTCAAATATTCTCGAAATGTGGGAAGTGACCAAACGTCAAACTAAAAACATCACCTGCAAACTACACTCACAATTAGTGCATACAAAATTAATGAAATTCGACATGAGTGACCACGGTGATGAAAAAATATATATTATGCCTTTTCTTCGTGTTTGAGACATTTTTTTAAATTTCAAGATAAGGAACGAAACGAATATGAGACTATTTTTTTTAATCATAAAGATGAAGCCAGATTTTCTTGAGAACTGTAATTGGTGCGAAAAAGTCGAGGGAGACTATGCGTTCAGTGTTTTTATTATTTTTTCGAAAAAACTGTATGGTTCTCGTTGTGGGTGTAATGTATGTAGAGGTTGAGCGAATTCAAAACAAGACTATTTACGTCTTTGCGTAAATGCGGGCGTCGTAGCAGAATGCCAGGACCTTTGTCCAAGCGCCCAACGAAGTGTGGATAGAAAAATCCGGTGATCTGATGCAATCGATTGCAAGACGGCATCGAAACACGATCGATTTACGAGCGCTCTTTTATGTACTTATATTCAGACCTTTGTGTTCAATAAACGTTATAACTAGTTGTTAGATACAATGTGTATACAGACTATCGCGTAGTTGTGTTGTGTCAAAAAAAATCGCTGTATCATTTTGTTCCGAGTCATATACGATGTCGTGCACGTTTCGGATTGAAAATTGAATTTTTTATAACTGTCATTAATCAGTGTAGTTTGTGGTGTAAAATAAATATATGCATTCGTGTGATTATCTAGCGTAGCGTAACTTCGACGAGCGCGTCATCGTATCGTGTGAGTGGACGAATCCATTTTTATAACGTTGCAGTATATTTGTATTTGAAAAACATTGAAACGACGGGAACGCGAGAAGTAGATTTCATTGTTCTGAAGAAACGTGTGGTGCAGTGAGTATTTACGAAGCTCTATAATGTCGAATAATATCGGGTATATACGTTCAATCATATAAAAAATAAAAGACGGCAATTTTGACTCGCATAAGAGGACGATTTCATTTTTATAACAACGCTCATCAGCATTGCTGGTGTCAATAAATTCATATTTTTTCCTGGCGTCACCACGGATTTGTACGGCGCAGCTATAACTAACGAATTCAGATGACTATAAAAGGTATATGACCATGCTTTCAATTGAGACCAGAAATGGAACACCTCGCTGAGCTTCACCACCCCAATGACTGGCAGTGCTGGCGTCGCTACAAGATTGTGTCAGGTCACACAAACACATTCACGTATACCTCACAACTTCATGGCGTAGCTCCGCCTCCTCTCTGACCAATCACGGCCGAGCAAGCGCTCTTTCTCGCTTTCTCTAGTGTGAGGTATGCAGTGGAGTGGTCATGCTGAGTTTCTCTTTCTCTATGCTGGCACGGTAGTAGCTCCTTCTCGCTTTGTCTAATACGAGGTATACAGTGGGGTTCTCGTGCCGACTCTCTCGTTTCCCGAGCTGGCCTGACAGTAACTCCTTCTCGCGTTTTCTAAACGCGGCTTTCCACGGTCCGTGATATCGCGAATTGTTCCGCACGACAGACAGCCACAGACGGCCACAGACGTCCACGCACCGCGCACCAGGCTCTTCCCCGGTGCGTGTCAGTCTGTATGTTTTGAAATATTGTCATTTCAAAATGCAAAGTCTTTTGTATGCTGACATTAAATTATCTGTCTTTTTTTAATTTCCTTGATTTAAATATTACCATCCTTTAATTTACTTTTAATACGGTTCCATGCATCGAACGCGTCGTTCTTGTTCTTATGTTCTGGCGCCGCAGAATCCCATAAAATTTTCTCACTTTGATACAAATTTAAAAATTCAAAAATTTGTTTGTTTGGCCACTCCATTTCTGATCAAGAAGAAAATTCTACTACTGTACGCGTGCACAGCTCTCAGCGGAATGACGAGTTTCGACATGCTCGTCCGTGTGTACACGGATGAACTCGAACCGCGCCGCACGGGCACTACATGCTATAACTTCTCGCTCTTGACAATTGTTTATTTATTTTAGACAGAAGATTTGTTGAAGGATCTCTACGATGGCTACTACGATGGCTAAAACCAATCGACGGAAACGAGAGGGACGAGAACCGCAGTTGCTGATTGAAGCAGTTCCGTCGACCTGGATTGAATGGAATTCAACGTTGAATATTTTGGAATGTTATTGGATGCCTGGTATATCGACGAAGAAGAGGCAAGCTCAGTTTTGGCTCTGCTCAGGCGAGCAGCTCCTCCGGACACTGCATAGCCCAAGTTCGAGGTCGAGATAAAAAGTCGAGCGAAAACATATGAGGACCTCAAAAAAGCGATAAACGATGTAAAAAATCGACGATACGCTTATTCGACCGATAACGAGATTGAGTGCCAAAAAAAAGTTCTCGAAGAAAAAGTAAATTATATTTCGCGCCTCGTTCTTCGAGATTACAATGTAGTACGCATGTTTCCGTACGATGTCGCCACTAGTTTTAGAGGGAGAAACTTTTTGGGTCTCACTCTCACGTTCTCCATATTGGATCTTCATAGCATTTTCTAGTGCGAAAGACGCCACTGGTTTTTTTCAAACGTGTCATACAAAAATTCAAAATTCAAAATAGGATGGGGAAATCTTCAAGAAGAAAGAGATCACGGAATTACGAGGAGGAAGAGGAAAGGCTGTTCAGAAAACTTAAAAAATTACACGAGAAAAAGAGGCGAGAACGATCGTCCAGTCGCGAGCGAACGCCCAACAACGAAGAAACAACGGGAAATGTAGCTATTGAAGATCAGGGTAAGTTGGAATTCTAAATTAGAGAGGCCGTCGCGTCTCTTGGGAACACGACTGAGCTAACACACGAGGCTAGACATATTCGATGAAAAGTCTTGGGTCAAGTTCGCACACGAGGCGAAACATAACCAAGCAAAACCACGAGGCAAGTCAACTCTTATAAGCAACAAAAAAAAAACAAAAAAATTATTATACATATATATATGGAAAATATGTAGATCGAGCTCGTTCGATGAGGCGAGACAAGAACCTAACAATTTCCGGAATATAACGCGTCGAGCGAATGCCAGCGCAAAGGGAAAAACATAACCTCGAAATCGTCGCCGTGACTGTGGTACACGACAACATTTTTTCATGTATTTACAGGTGAGAACAATGAAAACGAGGATGACAATAACGAACGTACACCGATTGTGGATGAAAATACGAAAATTGAGGAAATCGAACCGGAAATAGACGGCGAAATTCTGGAAATCCTGGGCAAAGATCCCTCGGAGGAACAAACGAAAGCACACCCGATTCATTTACAGCTCGTGACTCGGTGGAACGGTTGGATAACGGAAGGATTGCCGAAGGAAGACAAAATCGAAGTTTTGTCAAAATATTCCCGAAAAAGTTCCTGCAAACTAGAAGCGCCGGGGTTAAACCCGGAGGTGGCTGCTTCTATGAACGAGCACGCTATAAAGCGTGACAAACATTTTCAGACTCTCCAAAATACGTTGGGATCGGCGATTGCGGCTTTAGGCGCTGGCACAACTCGTATCATCGTTCAAAAAGAAGGATTGAACGAAAAGATAAAGATACTGGAGTATCTATCTGACGCGGGAAAAATTCTGGCCGATGTTCATCACTCGATAACCCTGGCAAGAAAATCGTTCATCTCACCAGGATTGCCTAAGCCAATAAGAGACGTCCTGGAAAACGCCAAAACAGACTCGGCTCTGACGGAGAAAAACTTTCTGAACGAATAAAAGAAAGCCAATCCATCGAGAAAATTGGCCGAAATATAAGACCGCAGGAGAGTGCCAAGAAACCGTCGATTCGAAGCATGGTTTCTTTAAACCGAGGTGGCCCACCTGCCAGAGCGACACACACGACGGGGCAGAGTGGGCCTCGAAAGTTTTCAACACGACATCCTCTCCAGGCGAGGAATACGACGTACAACAACAAGACATCGACATACTCCAGGAGGAATGCGAGCCCAACGAGATTTCGGAGTTCATACCAATCGTATCGCCATCGTCGATAGAGGTAGGGAAAACCGCAGGAAGATTACGGAAATTCTTACCGAATTGGAAAATTATCACGGAAGATAAGGTTATCCTTCAGACAGTGAAAGGATATATCATTCCACTGAAATCAATGGTATATCAGACGACAATACCATTCAAGGTAAACCGATCGGAGACGGAAAAAATAGAGATGAAAAATGCCATAGAAGAATTAATTTCAAAAGGGGCTATTGAGCCATGTACACAAGAAGCAGGGCAATTTGTCTCAAAATATTTTTTAGTCGACAAACCTAACGGGAAAAAACGCTTTATATTGAACTTAAAAAAGTTCAATGAGTTCGTCGAAACAAGCCATTTTAAAATCGAGGATATAAGAACCGCAGTAAAATTACTGACTCCCGGATGATTTATGTGTAGCATAGACCTGCAGGACGCGAATTTTCTTATACCAATTCACACGGGGAGTAGAAAGTACTTAAGATTTCAGTTTGAAGGAAAATTTTTTCAATTTACGTGCATGCCCTTCGGGCTTTCCTCATGCCCCTATGTTTTCACAAAGATAATGAAGCCGCTTATTGGCTGGCTTAGAAGTAACGATTACGTATCGACGGCATACCTGGACGATTTTTTGATTCTCGGAATGTCCGAAGAACTTGGTCGAAAAAATTTTTTCGTAACATCGCGACTATTAGAGTCGTTGGGGTTTCTGATAAATGAAGATAAATGCAGCAAGGAACCGAAAACTTCCTGCAAATACCTTGGTTTTATCTTAAATTCAAGGAAATTTCGAATGGAAGTGCCAAAAGAAAAGGCAGAAAAACTCAGCAAAAAATCACAAATAAAAATTCGAAATTTGCGCAGGTAATCGGATCTTTAGTGGCTGTATGTCCGGCAATAGAATATGGTTGGATGTACACGAAAAATTTGGGAAAAGAAAAATATCAGGCATTACTAAGATCAAAAGGGGGTTATAATTGTCTAATGAATATTCCAAAATATTTAAACGAAGATTTAAAATGGTGGGTAAAAACATTACCACGGGGTTACAACCCAATAAGAAAATTTCAATTTGCAAAAGAAATTTTCACAGACGCCTCACGAACCGGCTGGGGCGCTCACTGTGATGGTCGTAAAACTCAAGGTTTCTGGTCTGATACTGAACAAAAGTATCACATTAATTATTTAGAACTCCTCGCTGTATATTTTGGGTTAAAATGTTTTGTAGCCGAATGTATGAAATGCGAAATACTTTTGAGAATAGATAATTCAACAGCAATTTCGTATGTTAACAGAATGGGAGGAATACAGCACGAAAATCTTAACAAATTAGCATCGAAAATTTGGAAGTGGAGCGAGCAAAGTAAAATATGGTTGTTCGCGTCGTATATACCTTCAAAAGAAAACAGCGAGGCCGACGAACTCTCCAGAGTAACTAATATTGATACTGAATGGGAGTTGTGTCCCGAAATATACGCCTCTATTACGCGTAAATTTGGCTTTCCCTCGATAGATCTTTTTGCCTCGCGACTGAATAAAAATTGTTCATTATATATTTCTTGGCATGCGGACCCTGATGCCTATACCATCGACGCCTTTACTCTCTCATGGGAAAAACTGCGTTTTTACGCCTTCCCCCCGTTTTCTCTTATTTTAAGAGTGTTGCAAAAAATTCGGGTAGATAAAGCAAGGGGAATATTGGTCGTACCATACTGGCCTACGCAGCCATGGTACCCCATATTCAAATCAATGCAAATCGGAAATTCACTTATCATACAAACACATACACAAACATTGCTTTCTCCTTGTAGATCAGTACAACATCCACTGGCTCACAAACTGTCGCTAATTGTAAGCGAATTATCCGGGAAGCGTTCAGATTGAAAGGAATACCGGAAGAGACAGCGGATATTATGGTTGCATCGTTCGCCGAATCTACGCTCAAGCAATATAGTGGTTATATATTTAACTGGATAAAAGATTGCGAACAGACGAGAGTAAAATGGTTTCAACCATCTATAAAAGATATCATGGAATACCTGACAAAAAAATTCTACGAAGGGGATTCCTGTGGAACGTTAAATTCTCATAGATCGGCAATTTCGCTGATTATTCAACAGGAAATATCAAAAAACGAAACATTACGGCGTTTCTTCAAAGGGGGTTTTCGACTACGGCCACCAAAGCCAAAATATAACGAGTTATGGAACGTAGACCCAGTCATAGAATATTTAAGTTCATTAAATCCCTTATCAGAGATAAGCTTAGAAAAGCTGACGTACAAATTGGTAACGTCCTTGGCCTTAGCCACTGGACAAAGAGTACAGACTTTCTCTCTGATAAATATCGAAAATATAGTTTTCAACGCAGAAGGTGCAAAGATAAAAATCTCTGAGTTAATAAAAACTTCTCGACCAGGGTCACAACAACCATTGTTAATTTTACCCTTTTTCGAGAAAAGGAAAGAAATATGCGTAGCGCGGACCCTTAAAGAATACTTAAAGAGAACAGAATCGATCAGAAAAGATATAAATAAATTATTTATAAGTATTAAGAAACCGCATAAAGCTGTATCCTCACAAATAATCAGTAGATGGATAAAAAGAACACTTTGTCAAAGCGGTATTGATACAGATATTTTCGCAGCACATAGCACGAGGCATGTGTCTACCTCAACGGCATTCAAGCGAGGTTTAGATTTAACAATAAGTGTGATCCGAAATACAGCAGGCTGGTCAGATACCTCAAAGGTATTTGCCGTATTTTACAATAAGCCGTTAACTGAAAATAGGGCAAAATTTGCCTCAACAGTATTGGAATAGATATAATGAGATGCATATGATATTTTGTTAAAGAATTTTCAAATATAACACATATGTGTAACAAATTTGTACACCCTCTCAACATCTACATTGTAATCTCGAAGAACGAGGTGCGAAATATCATTTAAAGATCAAATGAACTTACCAAGTGACGTTCGATCTAAATTATATGAAGAGTCTCGTTCGAGATGATTACAACCCGGCAAAAAAAAAAAAAAAAAACCTGCGTTCAATTTCTTCCCGTCAATATCTTTCCCGTAATCATCTCGAACATTTTTTGACACGCTGTAAAAAGATGAAGATCCAATATGGAGAACGTGAGAGTGAGACCCAAAAAGTTTCTCTCTCTAAAACTAGTGGCGACATCGTCCGGAAACATGCGTACTACATTGTAATCATCTCGAACGAGGCTCTTCATATAATTTAGATCGAACGTCACTTGGTAAGTTCGTTTGATCTTTAAAGTATCAATGAAAAATGCGCTCCAGTGACATTCCTGCTACTGTCGACACGTTGAACAATTTCACGGTTGATTTAACGAATACACGTGAGAAGCAAAAAAACATCGATTTTAATCATAATGGCACGTGATACTGTCATGAAAATTTTTCGGATGCAATCATTTATATATAAAAACAAGTCATGTTCATTTTGTATAGATTATACACAAAGGGACGTGGACAGAAGTATCCTCAGGAAGAGCACATCCCAAATCTCTCATAAATCAACAGGGGTTTATGACAAAAAGAAAAAATCACGTAGACTCAAGAAGCAGAAGAGTAATTCACCATCGACTGAGATGTCCCAACGTTGGTCATTGGACGAACGATCAGAGGCATGTTTGAGTGATCTAGGAGATCGATCGTCGAATAACTGTTCACCTTCACAATCACCAGAGAAAGCCATCACTGGTAATTTTGTTCACTTTTTATCCATTATTTATTAATGTTTCAATAATTATTTATAAATATTCGATTGTTGTTTTTTTCACTGGACCAAAGTCCCATTCAATTCGAGCCATCGTCCACGAGCGAGATCAGAGAAGATGGAAAACAACCTCATCGAGGACAATTAATTCATCACCGTATTCAGCGCCTAAGAAATCTAATTCCGAGGATAAGATGAAAAAATCAACATCAATCTTCGAGGTTTTTCACAAGCTATAGAAGTGTCGTCTAAGACTCCTGCGAAACGGCAGGAACGCGAGAGTTCACTGCGCCGATGAGACACCTGTGAAATTTCGATAAGTTGTATTCAAACGGCTCCCGTACGTCACTCTTTCCATCGTGATTCATGGCGCGAGAAAAATACATCGCTAAGAAATATTAAATCCCGGAGCAAAATACATCGTTTGTCTATGCGAGAAGAAGAAAGAGAAACGGAAAAAGAGGAAGGTGAGCGCTTATAATTATTCTTTAGGGGGGGTCCTGCTTGAGGAGGCTCGAAAAAGCGTTTTTCGAGAACTTTTGGTTTCTAAAAAATGCCCAAGAAAACCGGATACCCCTTCAAGTATATACAATTATATTAAATAATAATCAAAATAAACTAATGACCTTTTATTTGTTTTCAGATTCCAATAAATAATATAAATAAAAATATCTGACAGTCGAACACTATAACAGTCTCGTTAAAAGAATAGCCGATCTCAAGGGTATGGTTGTAACCTCTATCCAGCTTATGAAAGATGTCCAAGCTACGGTATAAACAAAATCCTGGAGGAGCAGCTGTCAATAACTTCGAAGACGAGGTTGGGGCTCTAGAGGACATGCTATTGCCTTGTCGCACAATGGATTCGTTTGATGAATTTAATGACATGCTCCAAAATAACAGAGAGTTGAAAATAGTAAATTCATCGTTATCAAGCATTTTTGATACACTGGAAATTGTTTTCTCTTTCGTAATTATGAATTGAATATATTATTTATTTTCTAGCTACGAGAAATTGAGAACTCAATAAAAAAAATGACCAATTGCTCGATACTTCGGGGATATTATGAGGACTTTCGTATCGAACGACGTTGGACATTTAATGATCCCAGTAAAACCCACTCCTAACAAAAAAGTTTTCAAGGATACAAAATTATACGATTTTCTCAGATGTATATTCTTTTTTTCATATAATTTTACTGTGAATTTTTGCTAAACTTGCCGACAACATTTTTCAAATTAATTTTTATATTCTTCAGACGTGTATACGCGTGCTTATGGAGCCCCGGGAAATCCTCTATCGAACGCAGAGTTCACCAAGGCTCTTCACTTTCCAATAGAAAGGCAGATAAACACGATGATTAACACGAGAACGAGGAAAGGGAGTCAAGAAGTCTGAATATTACTAAGTCGTTTTTAATGAAAGAAATAATACAACATCGAAGAATTAAAATAAATAAATAAAATATTAAGTACATTTGTATTCGACACAAAGTCTAATAAATCTAATAAATATGTGATTGTTTTTATTCGAGAGACGTTCGAGCCCCAAACGGGGGGCCAAGCGATAAGAACAAATTTTCCTTCGGTTCGGAAAAGTAAGGAATGGAAAACGATGAAAATTCTAGATTAATAAGGGATATGTAAATTACCCTCTCCGACCCCTACCGAATAGACAAAGATAGTTGATAGACTAGTATATAAGGCCCAAAATTTAATTTAAAAGACGAGTTCTTGGTCAACATTCAAAGTCTTTGTAAACTCCTCTTAAGTCAGTAAAATTGTACAGCTTTTGGACAGAGCAGAATTCCTGTACTGCCTTTCCAACTCTCAAATTCAACAAGGACGAAATAGAAAACAGTAAGTCACTAACTAATGCTTTCATCTTATTGAACTGCGAGGTCCACCCCGAATTCGATCATCCTTCCAAACATCTTATTGAGCTGCGAGGTCCATCCCGAACTCACAGGATGCCTTTCCTTACTCATTAACTTCAGTTTGTTCTAATTCCTGGGGACTCCGTAGTGTAAATTCATTCTAATTTTTCTAGTGGGAAAGAAACGGCGATCAGGGGGACGGAAAAATCAGCTCCGGCAGATTATCGCTCGATAAACAAACTCCGTTTCACCAGTTAATTTCTTTGTTCTACATTATTTACCACATCACACTCCATTAGCCCGTTTCCCAAGACTCATTAGCTTCGCGAAGGTTAAAAATAGAGCAATAGTGATGTTACTAAGACGTAACACCGCCTACTAGATGAAGATTCACGATACATGCCGTATGCCATCGTGCAAGCTTTGCAACATTTATCACGGTATACTTAAAAAATGGTAAGTTCAGGAATAAAATGTTTTATACGAAATATTATTATTTTTAATGTAGAATAAAAATATAAAATACAAAATATGGGTTTCAATTTGAAAAAATGCAGTTACCCTTCATCTGATACTTAACCCTTACGTTCTGAGCACCGGATATAGACGTCGTCTACCCGCTGACATCTGTGTACGAGCACCGGCTATCTCCGGCGCTTTTCCATACCGTGATGCGATACCCCGTTCAGTGGCGTTATTCTGGTGGCGCGAACTGCCGCGACGAAAGGGTTAAGGTAGTCCTATCGTTGGGTGGGGGATTAAAATTTTATTCCCGTTTTTTCTCACATTGAAAATGGACCAAGCGTTAAAGTTCATTACGAAAAGTTGTTGCAAATCGACTAAAGAACAACATACTCAAAATACAAATTGATCCTACGGAAAGTTTATTTATTATATAATAAACAAAATCATGAATTTTTTTTCCATAAGATTTGTTATAAAAACTAATCGAAGCTTCTTTGGTGTCATATAAAAATGTGTGCAAAATTTCAACAGGCTTCATCGACCAAATGATCGAGATACTCGTTGTATAATGTTGCGATATTTAACACGGGCTCTTATGGGAGATTGCGAAAAGTGACGATTTTCAAGAATAAATATCGTGATTTTGGAGTCGATAAAGGCCCCTGAAATTTTACACACATATACATATGACATCAAAGAACGTTTCTGCAAATTTTCAGGGAAATCTAACGGAAACGCTGTAACGATAGGACTACCTTAAAGGGCCATTATGGAAAAATCTGCATGGTGCCACTAACTATACCCCTTCATACGAAGGATATTATACAGGGTGAATTGCGTAAGGCGTGCCACACGGTATTTCAAGGTAGATGGGCTCATTAAAAACAAAAGTTGCAAATAAACATTAGGGATATTGTTAATAATTTACGAGATATACATTTTTTAAATCGGTCCAATCAGAGCGCACCGAGGAGCGTTAAAGCCGCCCACCCCCACCCTAGCCGTAGAGATAGCATGATTAGGGCGTTACATTATATATTATATTATTCCGCAGTCATTTTTTTTTCTCGGGCATTGGCTCTGCTCTGAGTTTTGCCAACCGTCCCGAGAAGCGTTGGAGCCTCCCACTCCCCACCCTAGCCGTAGAGATAGCATAGACGAATGACGGCTCCGAATTGTGCAAATGTAACTTTTCAATGGAGTACCCCCCCCCCCCCCCCCCCCTCCACCGGTCATCTAATGCCTAATCCACTGCGCTATGTGTCATCGAATCGCTCGATAAATGCAATCGTGCAACCCCAATTCCAAATCTTCCAGTTGTTATTTAAGAAAGATTCAGAATTCACTTACGTAATTGAAGAAAAAGAAATTAGAATAAATAAAGATTAATCCAATCGAAAAATTATTTTGCTCTCATAAATTTTGGCATGGACGGTAGTCTTTGAGTTTTTTATTGATTATAATTCAAGAATGATTGATCGTTCACTTTGTATTTTTTCGTCCATTTTTCTTACACGTTCATTTTGTCCGACTTTTGAAATAATTTTATTTATTCTATAGTTGTAAATTATTTCTGATATTCTTTGGCAAAAGTAAAATGTGACGATGTCGAAAGAATACAAAAATTTGCGATTATCGATTGCGGTGTCCAATTAATCTAGTGAGAATGCACTACATAGCAAATATTTATGCACACACTTTATAGGGAACACCATATACTCGTACAACATGAGTGATTTCCATTATTATTTAATTTAGCATTAATTCATAAATAATATTAATTAATTGTACATACTTGATTGATCACTAGCATTTTGTGTTTATCCCATAAGAATGTACTCGTATTTCTAAAAAACTTCAATTTAAAACCGAATTAAAAATTTTCTTACGTTCGTTTGGCCGAATCGTCGAGATATTTCTAAATTTAATCTGCATTAAAAGAAAATGATTGAAAGAGCTGCGATCCTATTAGCTGTAATAAGATTCAATAAAAATTCTTTATTTTTTGAAAAGAAGCGCTGGTTATTCGTTAGATTGTCCTTGTTAACATTTGTTTCGCCCGGCTATGCAAGTAATAAGGATTCATGTGTTATGGTAAATAAATTGTATTTATTATAAAGTTTCAAATAACTGCCCAACTATAAGATAATAAAGCCAATAGCAGAAAAGACAGTATGAGTTCCAACTCACAACAATCATTTACCCGCTTATGTGGCATGGCATAGAATCAAAACTTATCCGTCTCGTATAGATCCCCTATAGTTGACCGATAAATTTTCATATTGGCGATCTAGTAGTTAAAGAATGAAAAAAAATGGTGCTAATATGACGGAAATAAACAACATGGAAGCTATCTGAATGCCTGATTCGTTCGATTAAACTTATCAAGCACATAAAAGTTGGCAAAATTTGTATTCCTATTTGAGCTTACATTAGCCAAATTTGATTTAAACCCGATAATACGAGAAATAAACATCAGTATATAATATATGTATTTGTTGTGCTTGAATTGTGTTTTTGCTCTGCTGGGATGCGCTACTTTCTCTACACGAAGATGGCAAGCGAAAATAAAATAAAAGAGCATATATAGTAGGATCGAGTACATACGCTCGCTCGACTGGCGGCTCTGTTTCTTTGAACCTGGAACCCAATGATGAAACAATCTTTACTTTATGAAAACACTGCATATATTCGATACAGGTTGGAATGGAGAATCCGGTTAATAGATCAGGGAGAAAGTTGAATTAAAATGATAGGATGGATTCATAAATGCAAAGAATTCGTTTCGATTTCAGATAATATTTATCAAGTCGCTCATTTCTCGCAAATACAAAATCGAATAAAAGTACAATACTGCAACATTATTTAACGACACACGATTTTACAAAATATTTCTGTTTATTTTACCCAACGCGTTGTTATTATAAGAGGATATGAAGAGGCAATGGAATAATAACCGTCGACACGAATTCTGTTTCTGTTGCACAGGTTTATTTGGGTCTGCACAGGTTTATTTGGGACACACAGGCGCGTGTTTGGCGTGCACTCGCACTTCACTCTCTTCAACACGGATAATAGGTAAATGCGTATTATATATAAGTATAACGTAATATTTGAACGGAAAAATGTTTAGTTATATTATGTACCTGACAAGCACGAAATAAAATTTATTCAAATTTTCTCTTCGATATAGTTATCCTTCATTGTGTCACAATATAAATATTTGAAGATCATCCAAGATCATGATCGTGCGTAAAGATCGTCCTAGACATCCAAAATGTGAGCTACATATGTTAATGATGAATTTATTTACCAAAACTTTTCTAAATAAGTTCAATCATTTGCAAGACTTTATGTCACTGATAACAAATCGTACAAAGGAAATGGTTAACAATGATAACAGTTGAAAGAATTATAGAGAATGAATATAAGATACGATATGTGACGCGATCCGAGGAAAGGGACCTACGTGGCAAAATACGAATTTTACACGACGAGTGATTAAAAGGATCAAAACAAATTCTCGAGCTCGCGGCGGCGATCGGGAGAAGTTTTGGAGGACAACTCCTGTACATATGTTGGGTGCCCGTCGAGCGGACAGTGGGGCGTACGATAAGCATAGGCAAAACAAAGTAAGGAATGCTGCGGGCTGGCGTGAGCTTATCAGTCGGTGTGCGTGCGTTAGTCACCACCGGCCTTGAACAATCCAACGATACAATTTTCGAAACCGCCCTATCTGGATCAAAACTTTTTTGCTGGATCGTCGATTTAATGTGTCCTCATCAATTTCTGAGGAACAAAGACGAACAATTCACGGTGATGGTGAACGGTTTTACAATTCTGTTCAAAGTTATTTGAAGAAATAAAATCGCCAAGATTGAACGTTTTTGCCCGTTGATGCGCGTCATTGCAGTCTCGCGTGTATGATTTTTTTTATTACTTTCATAATTGTAAGCCCTTAACAAGGGAATTTTGAGCTATGGTCGGCCTCGTCAGGATCTTTGGAGCTATAGCTAGTCTCCTCGTAGGCTCATGAGCTATAGCCGTCTTTGTCAGGCTCTTTTGAGCTACAACCATTCTCTCTGTTAAAGGGTTGTTTTCGTCAACCTCGTTGGTTGGAGTATGCCATCCTTAGACAGGCCCAATTGAATGTATGTCGACCTTAGGTAGGCCCGACAGTGCGGACATGATCACGAAGTGTGCCGTTCGAACGACGACCAAAAACTGAAAAAACTAAGCACATGCACCTACTCACTCGTCGATGTTAGGTCTGACATCAATGTTGACACGAGCTGCCAGGATGTGGCGTTCGAGATGTTGCAATGACACGGCCTTCGAGATGCTGCAATAACGCGATGCTTCGAACAATGATTTCCGTTCAGGCCACGTCAGTCACCACTGACTGATACAGTCTCTAGGCGCGCGCTTCTGGGCAACGCGCGTGGCCTGACGGGGATTTCCTTATAATATCGCGTGGCACTCAACGTGTTAACGTAAAAAGTTTCCTAGGTAAGTACTAAAACAGTCTTGCTTTGTTTTTGGATTGTCATTGATTGATAAATCAACTTTTAGCTATGATCGACGCGGGCGTGGGCGTTACGCACTTGAACAGTGTTTTTTCAATACTCAATATCCCCATAGTTAGTGGCACAGTATGGAAACTCTAGCGAGCCACTGCACTGTAAGAGGACATTATTTCATTATTATAATTGTGAACTTTTATGATTCATATAAAAAATTATACACAGTGTCTGTCTTTACACAGTTTTCTAATAAAATATTCGAATGTGTAAATGAAAATCCTGTCTTCCTATTTGATATCACAAAAATATCAGAGAGTTGAGTTTAAAAGAAATTAATCTGTCAAACGATGTCCGTGGAGTCTCAACACAATTTTTGGACTATGTTGAAACTGACTGTTCAAATTTGGTACATAATAATAAATTAATTATTCTTGTCTTTAGGTTTCGTAGAATTTGTCGATACTTCATGTATTTTCATGTACGTGTATCACTATTGTATATCTAGGGAAACTCGTTCCTATTACAACCAGGACCACGAGACCAGTGCTATTTCTCTGAGCTGAGAATAGTCAACGCCAACGAAAGCCAACACGCAGCTACTGAGTAGTTCCACAACATATGCGCAACTTATTAATATTATTATGCATTGCATGACCTGTGTATGTGGGTTTTTGTAGTCGTTTTCAGGACTTTAACACTCCCAACTCTGAATGGATGGAGAGAAAACGGTCACAAATTCAAGGCTTTTTCTTCGAGTACTTCTTTATAACAAACTGTTTGGCTTTTTTTCGTAACTCATTAGCATGTAAATCTTTTATTTGATAGTTGTAATATATTTCTACCTATGGTTTTTATTTTACCTGGTTCATTTTCATGGATTGATTTTTATTTCACAGTCTTTTTGATTGTGCACAAAAGACATCGTAATGTGTGCAATAGTATAATTGTATTCCGCGCCTCTTACTCAAGATTAAACCGTAGTACCCCTACTCGCCCCAGAACAACCACGCATTTAGAGTCTAGGAACCTTTTTCCCCCCCGCATGTGCCGACCCTGCTCACTTCCTCCCGATATTCATTCCTTTTCTCGTGCTGGAACACACCACGGACTGCCTGCGATTTTATATGAATAAAAATGAAAATGGGCAAGAAATGTCGCAAGGGAGATTTGGGTGACGTAAAAAGATACGAGGAACGTCTGGAGAAAGCGATTCGATGACTCGAGCGTCTGAAGAGGGAAAAACGTAAACGACGTAAGTAAGGTTTTGTTTTAGGTTAAGCCTTCACGTGGCCGAGAATGAGGGAAACTCGTTGAATAAGCGATCAGGAAGGCTCAGGATTTCACATAGGCCTTAACACAGCGGGTCTTCTGCAAGACGAGTTCATTCGTTTTAAACAACTAGACTCGGGGCTCTAACCTGGAAAATACCAGCAACAGACTCGATCGCTCTAAACGACGAGACCGGGCGAGGGTCTAACCTCGAATCATACCGGCAACAAGCTCGGCCGCTCTAAACGACGAGACTTGGCGAGGTTCTAACCTCAAATCATACGGGCCACAAGTTCGTTCGCTCTAAACGACGAAACTTGGCGAGGCACTAACCTCGAATTATACCGGTGACCGGCTCAGTTGCTCTAAACGACGAGTTTAGAGCAACTGAGTTCCTAATGACAGGTCGTCGTCACGAGGTAAGCTCGGAGTCGGAGGACAGTGCGAGCAGCTACAGCAGCAGAGAGAGTCAGTCGAGCATCGTCCGGTCAGACACGAGGGAAGAGCAAGCCCCGGAGAATGTACAAGAAGAGAACGTCGCGGGCTCACATAAACAATTAGATCCGCGTATCATCGAGATTTTAGGGAAAAGACTAACAGAAAATCGAAGTCGGGCACCAAAGATTCCACCGGAAGTGTCGATTCGTTGGGAGGAAAGTTTAAAAAATGGATTGCCGAGTGAAGAACGAGAGATGCTCATAAAAAAATATCCGCCACCGGAAAACGCGATTTTCATCGATCCACCAGCAATAAATTCCGAAGTGAAGGCAGCTTTAGCTGAAAATGCGGCGAAAAGGGACGAAAGAATAGCCGAAAAACTGGGAAAAATTGCTGCAGCCCTGGCGCTGTGGGGAGCGTTTTTCGGGAAATGGTCGGCGGCGGTCAAGAATCGCTAAACGTTCTCGAAAAATTGAGTGATGCGAGACGCATTCTTGTGGACATTCAAAGTGACGAGTCACTAATTCGACGTAGCCTGATTGTGGCCAACATCAACACATCGTTTAAAGACGTTCTAAATCAATCAGCTACTGACGAATGGTTGTTTGGGAAAGAAACAGAAGATCAAATAAGTCTGCTAAGATATTAGAAACTGCGTCGAAGGAGTTAAAAATACCGCAAAGAACGCTGTCTAACAAGAATCCAAAAAACTGGCGTACCAGGAAGCGTCGAATCTGGGCGGGAAGAAGCAGAGTACACGACGATACCGGGAATCCCTGGGCACCTCGAAGGGTCGACGACGCGAGGAGAAGGACCGCTTCGGTCGCAGGAAAGAGAATCGGCCCAACCGACAATGGTAGAACCTGACGTAAGTGTCATCGCAGGGCGACTAAGATTTTTTAAGCCGAACTGGATGCAAATAACATCCGATTGCTTGATTTTATCATGGCTGGATGGATATAAGATTCCCTTTAGAAGGAGACCCTTTCAAGAAAAAGCTCGCGAGCAAATTAAAACGGAGAAAGAACAGAGCGAAATGAGGAAAATAATTCGTGAAATGCAAATGAAAGGAGCGGTCATCCCGTGCAATGAAAGTCAGGGACAATTCTTGTCTAATATTTTTCTTGTCCCAAAATCAAATGGGGAACAACGATTTATTCTAAATTTAATAGACTTGAATAAGTTCGTTTTCACAGAGCATTTCAAGATAGGAAAACGGCGGTCAGTCTGATAAGCGAAAATTCTTTTCTTACGAAAGTCGACTTAAAAGACACGTACGTCGTGATCTCCATTGCAGAGAGCGACAGGAAATTTCTTAGATTTCAGTTCGAGGGACAGTTATATGAGTTTACATGCATGCCATTCGGGCTGGCCACTGCCCCGTATGTATTTACAAAGATGCTCAAGCCAGTAGTAGCGAACTTACGTAAAGAAGGCATTGATATGGTAATATACCTCGACGATATATTGATGATCGCAAACTCGTTTAACGAAAGTCAAGAAATTCCAAAAATAGTGTGCGACACCTTAGAAAAGCTGGGGTTTATTCTGAACTGGGACAAATGTCAACTATTCCCCAAGAAGCGTTGTAAGTTCTTTGGATTTCTCTTCGACACAGAACAAATGATAATAGAGCTTCCGGAGAATAAGAAGGAAATGATACGGGAAATAATAATCAATTTCATGACTAGGAAATTTTGTAAAATCAGAGAGTTTGCTGATATGATAGGCACGCTAGTTGCATGCTGCCCGGCAATCAAATACGGGTTGGGTCATACCAAAAGATTAGAGAAAATCAAATATTTAAAATTAGAAAAAAATGGTGACAATTACGAAAGGAAATTGGAGACTCCCAGCTCATTACACCCTGAATTTGGTTGGTGGTCGAGAGCGGTACGTTCAGCCGTCAACTCGCTCAGAATTCCGGGCTACGATTATGAGATATTCAGCGATGCATCCCTGTCGGGTTGGGGTGTTGTGTGCAATGGAGAAAAGACGTATGGATTTTGGAGCAAAGAGGAGAAAAGTTTACATATTAATATTCTGGAGCTCACGGCAGCGTTTTTGGTCTAAGATGCTTCGTTAAAAACAAGAATAAATTTAACGTTCTCCTTCGGCTAGATAATACTATCGCAGTCGCCTATATCAACAAGATGGGCGGTATACGCTTTGAAAAACGAAACCATTTATCAACGGAGATATGGGAATGGTGCGAGGATCGAGATATCTGGTTAACAGCCTCGTACATTAACACGAAAGAAAATATTGAGGCCGACATAGAATCTCGTAGAATAGAAAAAGATACGGAGTATAGTCTCGCAGACGGAGCTTTCGAACAAATAGTATATAACTTTGGTTATCCTGAAGTAGATTTATTTGCACCGCGTATTAACAATAAGTGTGAACGGTAGGTGTCCTGGTTTCGGGACCCTAAAAGTGAAGCATTCGATGCCTTCACCATAAACTGGCAAACATTTTCAGTGTTTTATGCATTTACCCCTTTCACTCTCACTCTTAGAATTTTGAAGAATGTGGAAGAGGAAAAAGCGGAGGCCATTTTAGTCGTGATAAACTGGCCAGCACAGCCATGGTATCCGCGGTTTCGATCTCTGCTGACAATGAGTAGTGAAACGTTAACGTTGGCTCCTAATGAAAAATTGTTCTTGTCCCCGAATAGGAAACCATACCCACTATGGAGGAAGCTTACCCTGGTGGCTGGCATTGTATCTGGAAGGCATTCGAACTAAATAGTATCCCGGAAGAAGCGAGAGAAATTATGATAGGTTCAATACGAAAATCGTCTCTCAAACAGTACGACGGTTCATTAAAAAAAGGTGGAGATTCTGCAAAAAAGAAAGAATCCACCCATATAAACCAACGAGGGTAAATATTATAAAAGCGGTATGTGAAGAATTTCAAAGGAGGTTTCAAGAAGAGCAACATACAGCTCACTTAACTGTTTTAGATCGGCCATTTCGCTGATAGCAGGTTCTTGGGTAGGGAAAGACAAACGGATACGACGACTGTTTAAGGGTATCCCAGAACCGCGGCCGGCTAAAGCAAAATATCAATGGACCTGGGACCCACAGATTATCTTACAATACTTAAAAAGTCGGGGAATGAACGAAGATTTATCCTTGGAGAGGTTAGCGATGAAGGTTGCGACATTGATCGCACCCGTTACGGGACAAAGAATGCAGACTTTAGCCTTAATACGTCTCGACAACATACAATGGCTAGAAAAATCGGTAATAATAAGAATTTCGGGAAAAATTAAAACATCATGCATAAATAAGAAACAACCTCTGTTAGCACCACCAATTTTCGAAAAGGAGAACGAGATTTGCGCAGTCACGGCTCTCTAAGAATATGTCAAACGAACAAAAACATTTCGGAAAACGCGTAATTCTCTGTTTATTGCAACGCGAAAACCTTTCGAATCAGTAGGGCCGCAGACTTTGAGTCGATGGGTCAAGAGAATAATGACCGAAAGCGGAATAGATACAAGTATGTTTACAGCTCATATCACAAGACACGCGTCATCTTCAACAGCAAAAGCGAAGGGAGTAAACATAGATCTCATAAGAAGCACATTCGGCTGGACAGAAACGTCATAAACGTTCGCAAGATTTTACAATCGTCCTATAATACAGGACAGGGGAATGTACGCAAACGCCGTTTTAGAATCCTAATGTAAGAGATAAGGGAAAATAACGATCAAATATAATATGGTGTAGCGAAATAAGCAATGAACCATACGCAGGCAATAAATAACGCCACAAAACTTTAAAAATCTACGGGTTGATCTTGAGGAAGAGGCGCGAAATACAATTTGACGATTAAACGAACTTACCTGTAAGTGATGTTTGATCGTAATTGTATGCAGCGCCTCTTCCGACAGATCAGAGTCCCATTCCATAATTATACATAAACAATTGTATTAAAGAAGGTAAGCCCATCTCCTGTACAGGAGTTTTCCTGGGGATTGTGGCGTCACTCTAAAGAATGAATATCGGGAGGAAGTGAGCAGGGTCGGCACATGCGGGGGAAAAAAACGTTCCTAGACTCTAAATGCGTGGTTGTTCTGGGGCGAGTAGGGGTACTACGGTTTGATCTTGAGGAAGAGGCGCTGCATATAATTACGATCAAACATCACTTACAGGTAAGTTCGTTTAATCGTCAAATTTTTGTTTATAATTAATTTCATAGAGCAAGTGATCAGCAGCCATCAGACGAGTCAGACGTACAACAAAGTGTAGTACGGTTGAAAGCGTCGTACTATGCGGAGTGGCAAAATAAAGGATTAGGATGAGCACACAACACTCAAACTGGTAAACTTGTTTTATTACGAAACTATAACTGATTTTATTTTTCATGAAATTGCTGAATAATAATTTCATTCTTTCTGGGTATTTCATGTCATTATATTGCAATAGGCTCGAAGAGTGGTAAGTTTTTACCCTATGCGACGAGAAACAAACGATGTATCCTGTGTGAAAAAAAGGAAATCTACCAAGCGATCATCATTGCCGGCTGAATCACACTGGCAAATCTATTAAAGCTGGTATCGCTGTTGAAATTTTCACAAAAAATCCGGTGTTTAAAGAGGAGAGAGTCGTGGTTGGTACTCTCATAGGCGATGGTGACTCCTTCACTATCACGTAAGTTTGACGCGAGTCAGAACACCCCGTGGAACAAGAATCGGACAAAAGTTATGCCATCTGCACCCTCAACAAAACTTTGTGGTCCTTGAAAATTCCCAGCCAAATAATCGATTATATCAAGTATTGTTTTGCCTGCGTCCTTGAAAAAAATAAGTGGAAGCTGTGAGGAGAGGTATTCTAAATATATTATAGTTCCGCACACTTTTGACGATCACTCAAACTGTAGCGCTCGGTGCGAATTCAACAAAGATCCAATAAAGTACACGCACAAGATTTTGCCAAATGGAAAAGGTCTAAACAACAAAGACATGAAAGCCTGTCTGACAGAGGTTTTAAAAAAGTTTGCAGCCAACTCGGAGCGTCTCGCTCCCTGTGGATCAACTCAAGCAAACGAATCTTTCCATAATATATCTCTGAGCAAAATGACAAAGCGGTGTTATTATGGTGGATCAGAGTCGAATGACTTTCGTGTGGCTTCCGCAGTTTGCCAAAAAAATCGTGGAACTTCTTCCGCGGTAAACGTCAATGCGAAGCTTCTTCCGTCGCCGGGTTCACATACGGAAAAATATCGAGCTCATAAACATAAAATGAGAACCTACCGAGCACTTGCTGCTAAAACAATTGAGAAGAAGCGTCGTCGTCGCCAGCTGCATCGATTGTGTCACTCCAAAAATGAATGAAACACATCCATTTCAGAGAACAGTCATTTCACGTTTTTCTATCTAGAAACAACGGAGCTGTCAAACTCATGCAAGATTGTACAAATTTCCGCCAAACTTGGTTCTAAAGAATTCGATGCATTTATTGTACCTACGCACGGCTTTGCCCCAGCCGCATCTCTCGTAACACGTATATACTATATATTATTACAATGTTTTTGTAAAAGATAAGGACTTCGAATATATAACAAATATTAATACAAGTTTTTCCCTAGGTTTGAGTGTTGATGATAGAGAACTCTACAGAGATGGCGAAAAGATAAAAGCGACACCCCGAAAGTTGACAATGAAATCGTTTATCGATTTCTTTGCACCTGGTCACATAATACTTAGCGCTCACAATGGTGGACGATTCGATGCAGGAGGGTGACACTCCGGCTCCCCCACTCCTTTTTATTTGCGAATATTAGATATCACAGCCAACTTGCGAAAACTAAATTTTCACCGCTGGAAATGTGGTAACAGTGCATAGCCATAAAGTTCAATATGGTGTCGCGCGCGTATGACGCAACATGTATGTGCTGGATGTGTTGTTAAAGTGTTACAATCCGCTGAACTCTCCCGAGTATGGGGATGCATAACACGGTTCGATTTCTCTTTTCGAGGCAAGGCTATTAAGCCCTTTCCTTCAGGGACGGAAATCTTGCCTTTTCTTTACTACAATGCGTTCGGAGCCGTTTTCGACTAGGACGGTGCCGTCATTTCTGGCTGGTCCGATGGTCAATCTTGACTTATATGAAAGGTTGTATGAGAAAGATTCGACTCACTCTTTGGCTGGTCGTATGATGCTGGTGATCCGACGAAGCTCGATGCGATGCGACGGTGATTCTTGTAGACTCGGTGAGGAGTTAAAAGATTATGATCGATGCGAGTTCGGTTATCAGACTTTATTTTTCACGAGCACGTTACTTTTTAACTCTAAGATTTCTTTACAATATACAAGTTTGGTCCCGATGAGTTTGCAACTTTATACTCAGATAGATGACGAACAAGAATGCTCCGCAGATTTTGTTGCGCAATGTGGTTGCGTTGCTGGTCCCCGTTGAAATTTTAACTAATTCCTTACCGAAAAGGTCGCCCTTTTATACTAATTTTTAGCGGTTGCTTAGGGCTAGTGTGATTTTCTGATTGGTTGGTTACATTATGGATTTGGCCTTTTGTAATAATAATTCGGTGACCTAGTTAAATGGTGGGACAATTTCTTGAAAAAAACATATCGGTTCATGTAGTTTTGGACATTGAATGAATTATTACTTTAGAAAAAAGGGGTGATAGTATTGATACTACGTAAGCTCATTCTATCCGTGAGGTACGGTTCGTGTGTTGACGTGGTGGTTCGTCCACTATTAATCCGGATGTGAGTTAATGTATTCATTTAGGGAGAGGTCATCCTTAGGCCTCCTCTTGTAGGTGTCGGGGGTGAGAAGGTTGGTTAAGAGAAAATATCGAACTGGGCTGTCAGCGGCAGATGGGGAGAGCATGGTGCGTAAAGCGACGTTACCCGGCTCGAGGCAGGTGGTGAGTTGTGCGATATGCTAGGTGAGGCTTAAAATTATTTGGAGTTTGGTGTATAAAAACAAGGGTTCTCAGATAGCAACAAAAGAACAGTTAATGGACTTAAAGAGCGCGTAGTTTTATAACAAAAATAGATTTATTGCTGGGATTTGTGGTTTTTCAAATTAAAAATTTGATTGCCGATTACAGCAAATACTCCGGAACGTATTTGGGGGAAAACCGGGAGACTTGCCCAAGGAGGAGAGCTGACCCACCATTCAAAATTCAATTCAAATTTCGTGGTAAGACCACGCCAATATGGTTATTGGTCGCTCACAGAAGGCCAATCACACACGAATGCCAAGTGTCAGACGGTGAAACGTATTTTTGTCTCCGCGGAGTGATTTTTTTGTATTTTAGTAGTTTTATGATTACGACTGTATTTATCAGAGTACGTATTGTAAATAATTCTTATTACGTCTCCTAGGAATTGTGGATGATCATTGTTAAGTGTAGTTTCTCTATGATTGAAGGTTTTGCTGTGACAAAAAATAAATAGCAGAGGGGCCGGTGCGGGAAACTTGCACCATGGCGCGTGCGGGAGACATGATCAGGGGTTCAACTCTCCCTCCCTAGTCTAAATGATATTTTTACGTGTTTTGTTATGTTTCAACCTGATGATCAGTATTTTTTATTTGCAGGAAACATTGGAAATGTTTTTTCAATATAAGTCTCCAGTAGGTACACGTAAAAGGAAAAAAATTACTAACAAGGAAACGGTCTCAGGTGTATCTCGCCGATTTTGATGAAATTTGGCGTGGTCATAGAACGGACAAAAATAGGCCACATCCGTTTTTTATACGTACCAAGATTCATTTTGAAGGGGTGAAACGTACCCTCGAAAATAGGGGTATTTTTCGTTTTTCGTCGATAGCTTTTGAACAATAGGAGATATGAAAAAATTTCAAATTGCAATAATATTTATTTTTTCGCGTGCTATACACTGGATATGAGAATGGTGCAGATAACAACAAATTTCATTTTGCTTATTGCAAATATGCAATTTTGTTCATACGTATCTCAGAGTTCTTAACCGATTGGGATGCAAATTTGCATACGGGTAGAGGGTGACAAAATAAAGTTTGCGTGTTTTTTTGTTTTTCCGATATCTCATAATTAAGCGGTCAAAACTACCCTTCGATTTTTTTACTCAACTGCATCGTATAATCAGCTGGCCTTTTGCCATTCCGGGTTAAATTCACGTTAATATAAATTCGTTTGAATACTCGAGTACATATTTGTAAATGCCACTCACCCCCCACCCCCAATCATCCCCCTCCCGACCGTTCAAAGTTCTTACCGCCAAGTACCAAGACATCTTTTGAGATAGTGGTCACAGCAAAAAACGTCATCGCTGGTTTTCGATCGACTGGAATTTGGCCACTAAACCCTCAAATATTCGGAGAGAACGAATTCCTGCCTAGTCAAGTTACGGATCGACCTTTGCCAGCAACAGAAAAATCGGGACAATCAGAAATTAAGCTTTCTGCATCTCATGATTTCGGAGATGACGCTTGTAGTTCATCGATCATCAGTCCGACAATTGATTATAGTAAAATCAATGAAGCTTCTCCAGTGTTATCCACTGTCATAAATGCTTCTCTTGCGGAACCATCCAAATCAAATTTGGGAAATGCTGCCTCTCTTTCCACGCCAAATATTTTTTCCCCGGAATCTGTAAGACCCCTTCCCGTAAAGTCGGCTATCCTAACAGACAGCCCTGTCAAAGACGAGCTAGCTGCCATTGAAGCTGGCAGACAGAAAAAGAAAATCCGAAACCCTGTTTTTGGAGAAAAAAAATTACAAAAAACTGTGAAAAAAATAACTATGTCCCACCAACGTAAGGCAAAGGCAATAAACAAAAAGCGAAAGGTCAATCATAAAGAGAACGTGGAAAGTGAAAACGGGAAAGAGTATTTTTGCGTGTGTTGTGTCGAACCGTATTCAAGCAGCAGGCCAAGTGAAAAGTGGGTGCAATGCCTGGACTGTAAAGCATGGTGGCACGAAGCATGCACTGGCGGAGAACTCTCCTATGTGTATCATAATTGTTTGTCACAATAGAGATTGATTGGCTTTCTTGCCATAAAGTTCCTCCTTCAATTTATTTTTTGTTTTGTTACGGACCGTTCAGCCTAGCAATAAACGGCCGAACAATCCGTCGATGCACGCGCATCCCCGTCAGCAAATTTCATCAAACACGTTGACCCGCCACGGAAACTTCCATCGCGCCTCCACGCGCTACTTGGTCATCACTACAGTTAAGCAACCCTAAGAATAATTGCAACTATTGATCACTCGATTTCCCAATCGGTACCTCGATATTTCCTGGTTACTCCCACGGGGCTCCCCAACACCGTCGCCCCGTGGTAACGAGGATTCTCAACGCAAAATTATCTTCAGTCTTGATTAATTACTCCGTCCTGACAGACGTGTCCCTCGTTGACCGTTACTTAGACCTTAAGGGTAAGCATACTCTCGCGCGCATAGATTGTCGCGAGTGTACCTCCGAGTTCGGGAAATCGAGTGACCAATTTGATTAAGAACTCTGTACGTGAGAGCAACCCTTTTGCGGCGCATCACGCCCTCGAAATACCTTTGCACCGCGTTAATTACCGGACCGGAATTACGCGTCGGGATATTTCGAGTATTCAATCTCTAACCACAATCGAACTGTAAACGTGCGCATCATATTACTCTCCGCTCGCTCGGCTCCTTTTTGCCGACCCAGCGGAATCAACACATCGTAGTGGCAGCGTCGAGAACGAGCACGCCAGTGTAAGCCACAACGACAGTATTTGTGATAATGCAGAATAAAAACCAGACATCACCGGAGAATAGATAGAGGAACTCATTCCGACTTCCCCGACCTTCACAGCTATTCGCCGATGCCAGCAATCCGCTGAAGAGTACACACACACACACTACACGGAAACCAGGTGAGGTGCGTTACACCGCTTTGAATTGAACAGAACCCATCAGTCGAGTACCTGACACTCGACTATAAAAATAATAGCAAAAATCTTAACATATTACGACGGAAACCCGTACGTAACAGTTTTATCATATTTTACTATTAAATTTCTTGAGATTATATTTGTTTCACAAGGGGAATATCTCTACCTGACCTCACCGATTTGAGCCATCTTTTGCAGGCTTGAAGGCCGTCACTAGGACTACATCAGGTAGAAATATTAAGACCCGCTTCTCAAGCAATAGCGAGAAACTCACCATCGAAATATTCCGTTGAATCATGTACTCGGTACGTTATAATATTTTCAAGGAGCGCCTGGCGTAGCGGTGAGCGCTCCGCCTCGTATGTGCGAGGTCTCTGGATCGAATCTCACAGCTGTAATTTTTTTTTTTTTTCTTAAAATAAATATATCAGAATTGTGCATATTATTAATTTTTAATTATTAATTTCAATCGAGAATTTTTTCAGAGACGAATGTCTCTACAAAATTTCAGCAAAATTGAAAATGTCTGGTTTTCGGAACTTTATCCCAATTATATATTAATTATCATAACTGTATAATAGAGGATAATGCGGAATTGGGAATATTAATTTTTTTGTGAGAAGATTGGAAATGAAGAAAATTTATTTTAAGAAAAAAAAAAAAAATTACAGCAGTGAGATTCGATCCAGAGACCTCGCGCATACGAGGCGGAGCGCTTACCGCTACGCCAGGCGCTCCTTGAAAATATCATAACGTACCGAGTACATGATTCAACGGAATATTTCGATGGCGAGTTTCTCGCTATTGCTTGAGAAGCGGGTCTTAATATTTCTACCTGATGTAGTCCTAGTGACGGCCTTCAAGCCTGCAAAAGATGGCTCAAATCGGTGAGGTCAGGTAGAGATATTCCCCTTGTCAGTTAAAACTTATTAAAATTTGTCATAGAAAGTGCAACTTAGATTAATGTTGAGGTTGAGTTTTAAAAATTTGAATAAAGCTTTTTAATAGAAATGTGTTTTTCCATAATTTAGACCCATATTTTATACCAATTCCTAATCGTTTCAACTCACCACGGTAACTGTTTCAACTTATCTCGATATGAGGAGAGTTGAAACAAAACGACTGACTGTGCTTAAATCATTTTTTACCGGTTACGTAAGTCTTGAAACCATTTTTAGTGAAAAAAACGATCAGTCAATTAAAAAAGTCGCAAAACGACTTTAGTTTTACCCGAATATCTCGTTTCGATTGCGAGATATGGCGTGAAATGTAAAAATTGTTTCAACCCTCCTAGGTCTCCCCTACTGACAGTACTATCAGCTAATTTACGAACACGCTCTAAATAAAAAATGATTTTTTGTCAACAATTGATTTATTTATCCTTTAAATCACTATCAGGATTATGTGAAATAATGTCATCCGTCGTTTGGTGTTCATTGAGAAGGTAGCGATAATACAATCTTTTTTAAAACGGAATAGATTGCGCCGATATTTTTTGTTCGATATATCGAAGTACATCGATATTTTTTGTTCGATACATCGAAGTATATCGATATTTTTTTCGATATATCGATATCGATATTGATACTTTTTAAAAATATCGATACTTTTCGGCCTTTTCCGACATGCCTATTTTTGGCATTTGTGTTGTTTTTAATCACTTGTTTATCTTTTGCACCGTCGTGGTAACTATGCACTGAATAGGCTGAGTAATTTGTTCTAATATAGGTCTTAGGAACGATTCTATGGATTTGTCTTTGGTCGCAGCTTACTTGCGTACGGATCCTCGAGTCGACTCGACTCAGTTATTCTCTATTTAGTTTATGTATTTATAATACCAGCGAATGCATAATTCGCTTCTGAGAAGGGGGATGGTCATGCGCCAGTCCACGGCCGCGCGCGGTATTATTACTATATCGATGTCTATATCTTATATATGGGATATTCCACGCCAAATGGGCCAGTTTCAAAAACGTTTTGTTTATATTTTCTCAATTTTTTGATACTTTTAGTACCCATCAAAAAACTCTTCGTGGTAATTTTTGGGATTTTTTTTTCATTGCCCGTTCAACAGATATTGAATTTTGAAAAAATCGCTGTTTTTCGGCTTTTTTGCTCATAACTTCTTTAATAGTAGGCCACATTGAATCTGTTTTTTTTCTTTGAAAATTTTCGTTTTTGAATGTACTTTAAAAAAAATATAGAAAAATGACTTGAGCTATTTTTGAATATGATTTTTAAGTTTTAAACTTTAAATCTTTTTTTTTTAAGTGAGTGCATATTTTCCTGGGGTCCCTTCCCCTCGTAAAAAGGTGCGGGGAGCGGGGGTGAGGCCAACCGGGCGCGTCCTCAGGTGGCGGATAGAGGGACGTTCAGAGAGCGAAACGACCTCCAGACGGACAGGGGAATGGGGCGCCGCATGGTGACCGGGACCTTGAACGGGGGGGGGGGAGTGGAACTCTCTGGTCAGCGGGTGCTATAAGGGAACCGACCGGTGTAAAACCCGGGCAGGGGACCGAAGGCCTCGCCGCGGACCACTCCCCAAGCCAGGGTGGAAGCTATCGTGCCGAGGGATGGATGCCACTTGGGTCAAAGTGTCGCGTACGATGCCCTTGGGGTACCAGGCACCGCCCCCCCCCCCCCCCTCATTGTATCTAGCCTTATCACCACAACAGGCTCTGTGGTGATGGACATTTATTTCCTGATCACTCGTGGGAACCAAATGGATGAACATACAAAAATCACAAAAAGTACAAACACCTTAAATGCTAGTGCCGGGACCTCGCAAGAGGCACTGGCCTCGGCTACAATGGCAGAGGAGGCGTGCGGTTCGGATCCCGCGATTTCCACCACGGTGAGAGCGCGGGGTCTGGCCGTCACAGCCTCAGTCATACGCGATGAGGAGGAGGGATCAGCTACGGCCGGGACCACCGACTCAACGCAGGCGGTTCACCGCAAACCCTGCCGCAGCAGAGCGGCAAAGAGGAGGTCTCGCAAGGCTAAAACAGCTACGCAGGGCCCACCCCCCATGCCTGCACACACGGGCAAGGCTAAGGAGGCACCCGAGGGGCAGGGCTCAAGTAAAAGGCCTTCGGATAGCACGCCTCCGGAAAAGTACACAGTTCCAAAAAAAAACAAGCTGTTCCCCAGGCCCACTGGCTACGGCGACGCGGTTGCCGGGGATAAGAGACTGGCCATCGCGCCGGCTGATTACCCTGGCACCACTCTCGGACAGGGGCAGGACGGACTGGTGACGCGGGCGATCCTCGAGGCGATGGGCTCCATTCCTCTGGAACAGGAGTCCCCGTGCTTCTAGGGTACCCGCAGTGACCAGGGTGTCCTCTGGATCACTTCCTCGGATGACCGAGCGAAGGCCTGGTTGCGATTCATTGTACCAAACCTGGCACCCTGGGAAGGCGCCAAACTCCAGGTTCTGGAGAAAGAGTGCCTTCCCAGGCTGATAAGAATGACCGCAGTGTTTCCCGATACTAGGAGGACTTGCACATCCTCCTCGCTAAGATGCAAAGACAAAATCCACGACTGCGCACTCCCACGTGGAGAGTGTGGGACCGGAAAGTCGTTCGGGGAGCCGTGCACGCGGTGATCGGAGTGGATGCAAAGTCCCTTGAGGGGCTGAAGGAGCGAAATCTCGCCCCCCACTTCGGACTAACTCGGGTCCGTTTCTACGAGGCCCGACAGAGAACCGGGGTGGCGCGGCGGGAGGATGCTCCCGAGGCCCCTCAGGGGGAGGCATCGGCACCGCAGGAGGGATCCACCAGCCCTGCGGTAGCCATGGACATCGAGCCCGCCGGAGATGCCACCTCCCAGGAGAGGATGGAGCAGGGACCCGCCAGTGAGGCACTAGCGGCCAATACCGCGGGGCTCGCAGAGGCGGGGGGCCGTTCCGGGCGTCCGGGAAAACGAGGCAAGAGGGCTAGAGGCAGGCTAACAAGGGCGCAAGGCCTTTCAAGGGTCGGCCTGATGGAGACACAGAGGGGAGTCCAGAGGGCACTCGATGGGTCTATAGCGGGTCCGTCCAAACCACCTCAGGGGACTGCTGAAAGATCAGCGGACCCTGAGGTGCAAGTAAGCGGGGATAATGGCCTGCGCTAAAAAGCATGCCCCCCCACACCAGAAGGAGAAGGGCGGACTTTGCAGCCGATGCGGATGTAGCGTGCACCCAGTTCTTCCAAATTAACCTGCAACACTGCATTGCGGCCTCAGCTGTTCACAGCCGGGACCTTGCAGTGAAGCAGACAGACATATCCCTGATACAAGAACCTTGGATTAACAAGGGGCTGGTGAAGGAGATAGACAAAAGAAACGGGACACTCATATATGATCCCGCAGAGCCCGGCCCAAGGGCCTGTATCTTTGTATCGAAGAGACACAGCGCCCTGAAGCTAGGTAGACTATGTACCAGAGACTTGGCGGTGGCATCGGTCGAGCTGAGGTTGGGCGGGGGACGGACGGACCTCGTAGTCTGTTCGGCGTACCTGCCCCACGGCCCGGCCGAACCCCCCCCCCCCCCCCCCCCCCCGGGAACTAAAAGCAGTAATAGAACACTGCCACAAAGAAGGGATAAACCTGGTGATAGGGTGAGATGCGAACTCGCACCACCTCATCTGGGGAAGCACGGACACAAATGAGAGAGGCTCGGCTATGCTGGAGTACCTCTCGTCAACGAATCTGGAGATCCTAAACAGGGGATCGAAGCCCACCTTTGTCACCGCAAGGAGGCAAGAGGTTATCGATCTCACGTTGGGTTCCCCAAGAGTGGAACGGTCTCTGAGGGAGTGGAGGCTGAATGATGAGGACACTCTCTCGGACCACCGACGAATATCATTCAGCCTAGAAGCCGAAGGGGGCCAGCACGATGTGAGCACCTATCGTAACCCAAGGGCCACCAACTAGGACCTCTATGAGAGGGAAATAGAAGACAGGCATGGACATTTACAGTCATTCGGGGGGGGGGGGGGGGGGGGCAGGAGGCTGGCTGAAAACTGGAGGCAAGATCGAGGGGAGAGTGAGCTCGCTCACCTCCTTCATCATCCACGTCTACGAAGCAGCGTGCCCCCTCAAGGCACGCAGACAAGGGAAGAAGGTGGCATGGCGGAACAAGAAGCTGAGCCAACTACGCTCCAGTTCCCGCCGCCTACTCAACAAAGCTTTGAAGACAAAGACAGCAATGGACTGGGCTGCGTACAAGGACGTACAGCGAGCCTACAAGAAGTCCATAAAGAAATCGAAATTGGATGCCTGGGGAAAATTCTGCAAGGAGGTTGAGGCTCTGCCTACAGTGGCCCGACTCGGCAGAGTATTCGCCAATGGCCCACAATTCAGGCTTGGTGGACTCACTCTCCCCAATGGGGACGTGGCGGAGAAACACCAAAACATAATGGAACACCTACTGGAGGTGCACTTCCCTGGTTCAAGACTGGGCTGAGCGAGGCCCGCAAAACGGGGAGTTGCTCACCGTCACCAGACCGGGTGATCGGGGCACCGCCGCGAGGGTGGTCACACACGACAGGATCCGATGGGCATTGGACTCCTTCGACAGGTTCAAGAGCCCAGGGGCCGACGGAATCTTTCCGGCCCTCCTTCAGAGGGGGGGGGGGGGGGGGGGGGGAGAACCTGATCAGGCACCTAAAATTCATCTTCAGATCCTGTCTGGCACTAAGATATGTGCCAAAAGCCTGGAGAGAGGTCATTATAGTGTTCATCCCGAAACCGGGAAAGACCAGATACGACCTGGCCAAGGCATTTAGGCCCATCAGCTTGACGTCATTCTTACTCAAGACCATGGAAAGACTCGTTGATAGGATTGTAAGGGACGGGGCGCTGGTGAGAGCACCAGTGCACCAGTCTCAACATGCGTGCCAGGCAGGTAGGTCCGTAGAAACGGCCCTCCATGGCCTGGTCCGGCAGGTCGAGGGCGCACTCAACAAGAAGGATGCCACTCTATGCCTCTTCCTAGACGTCGAAGGGGCGTTCGATAACATGTCATTTGACGCGATCTGTGAAGCGGCGAGGGACTTCCAAGTCGAGGACACGGTCATCGAATGGATGGACTTCATGCTTCGATCGCGAATCATAACGGCCAGTCTTAGCGGGACGAGTGTCAGGGCGCACGTCGGCAGAGGGTGCCCACAGGGGGGAGTAACCTCACCTCTGATGTGGCTCATGGTGGTCGACAGGCTCCTGAGAAGGCTCGCGAGACTGAAGGTCAAAGTAGCGGGCTTCGCCGATCATGTATGCATCGCGATCAGCGGCAATCACCCGGGAGTAATGACAAGCGAGATGGAGAAGGCACTCGACATCGTGGAGAATTGGTGCGTGTCAAAGTCGTTGAGCGTCAATCCCAACAAGACTTAGATGGTACTATTCACCAAGAAGAGGCGCTTCAAAATGAGGTTTCTTTCCACTTTCGGGGCTGAGCTGGCGTTCTCCCCAGAGGTTCGGTACCTAGGGGTGACGCTGGACCGCAAACTCAGCTGGAAAAGCCACACCTGTGAACAGGCGACGGAAAGGGATCGCGACTTTCTGGGCCATTTAAACATTTATGAAAGTTCTAAATCTTATTCGATTCAGTTCGGCAAATATACTACTTTTTCCAGTGGAAATCGACATATGCTACTTTTCGCGGTGAAAGCCGAAACATGCTAGTTTTCGCGTCGAATATCGAAACGTGTTGGTTTTCGTGGTGGAATTAGAACCGTGTTAGTTTTCGTAAGAAATTTGAATCGTGTTAGTTTTCGTAAGCATCGTCGATCTGTTCAATCATGTTTAACTAAGATCATTACCAGCCTTTTATTTCTTACTAACATGCGTATTTCAATAACTTGCGAACATATTTTGTTATAATACCAATACACGCTTCAGGCCCGTACAGTAGTTATTTTTAATTATTGAATTTTATTCAAATGTAACTGTTTACTGTAACTGTTTACTGTAACAAATCACGATCGACAATTGGTTAATTGTAATTTTCCACAATTACACTTAATCAATTGTTAAACTTTAGTTGTCCATACAATTACATTTGCCCAATACTGTGGTAGACACATTTAGTCTTAATAGTTTCTCGTGCTGTTTTACTTTAGAAAGAGATATTGATATTGTTGATGTTCATGTTTTAGTCGGCAAGGTTCCAACATCTTGGTATTTGTAATAGGTTTGTGTTCAATTGCTCCGATACCCAGTGAACACATTTCGTAACAGTAATGTAACCCAGAAGTCACAAGTAATGTTGCCGTTGTTATATTACTGATAACGAGTTCATTACATAACACGTTAGTGTCATGTGATATTGCCCTACAGTAGACGCGTGGGGTAACTCGGTCACCGGAATCTGATTCTGTACTCAGATTTCACGTAAAATGAACGAAAAACTTTTTTTCCAGATGTTTTAACCTACACGTCCTCACATTAATTATAATGCAATTATCATTTTTTAATATTCAATGTTTCACTTCGTACATTGAGCAATTAAGAATATTATTAAATATTATTCGAATATTATTCAAATATTTGAATATTATTATTATTATTAATTGAATATTATAGGAATATTATTCAAATAATATTTAATAATATTCTTAGTTGTTCAATATACAGGGTGGCCCACATAACTCTTAACAGCTGAATATTTCGGAAACTATTTGTCCAATCAAAAAGTTGTTCATGAGGAAGTTTTATGCTTTCGAGGGGCCTTCTACCTACAAAAATATGAAGTTACTTCCTGCCCCCCTTTAGGGGGGGCAGGGGGTAACTTTACAATTTCAAACGGGACCCCCTATCTGACAAAAAATCACATCTGATAACAAAATGTTTCAAATAAAATTTATTTGTTTTTTCCCGTAGAATCCAACCATCTAACATTTTATAGGGGGTCCCGTTTGAAATTGTAAAGTTACCCCCCGCCCCCCATAAAGGGGGGCAGGGAGTAACTTCATATTTGTATAGTTAGAAAGGCCCCTCGAAAGCATAAAACTTTGTCATAAACAACTTTTTAATTGAACAAATAGTTTCCGAAATATTCAGCTGTTAAGAGTTATGTGGGCCACCCGGTATATTATATTAATGTGAGGACGTGCAGGTTAAAACATCTGAAAAAAGTTGTTTGTTCCTTTTCCATGAAATCTGCGTAAAGAATCAGATTCCGGCGATCGAGTTACCCCAAATTAAAAAAAAATGTTAAAATAGTCCCACTGGTTCTTGAAATAATCAAATAAATAGATACGAAACTTGGGCCGAGCGCGCTTCTATTACTATATATGAGGCATTTCGCATGAAGTCATCCAGCATAAACATGAAAGTCTTTTAATCGTCTTGAAATTTGTATGATTGATAGTCCTATTAATAGTGAAGCCTCAGTAAAAATGTGAAGACTCTAGCTTAAGAAGGGGGTTCGGTCTGTACGGCTAAAAAAAGACACTTTTTCTCGAATTTTTTTACGAGATACGGACAATGTTTATTAAACAAAAATATTACAATATCGTTGAATGATGTTTTAAGAATATTTCATGAAAATTTCAGCTAAAAATATTAACAAATGAGCCGTTGGCAGCAAATCTCCCGAGACGAAAAAAAAAAAAATATTGAAATACGGTGGACATCGTAACTCGTGAACGGATCTTCTGAAACAAAAAAACCAAAAATATTCTGTTAGTAGACATATTTCCCCAGGTAACACTGTCGAGTTTTTTTTCGAATTTGTTGTTATTTTTTTTTTACAATAACAAATATGTGAGATTTTTTAGGCGAAAATTGCATTTTTGACTTCAGACGGTCACTAAAATTCGGAAGAAAAAAAAAAAAAAAACTCGGCAGCGTTACTTGGGGAAATATGTCCACTAACAGAATATTTTTGGTTTTTTTGTTTCAGATGATCCGTTTACGAGTTATGATGTCCACCGCATTTCAATATTTTTTTTTCGTCTCGGGAGATTTGCTGCCAACGGCTCATTTCTTAATATTTTTAGCTGAAATTTTCATGAAATATTGGGCGCATTCAGCGTACGGAACAGTTGTGGTATCGCTCACTTCACAACGCTCTTTTCCGCTGAATGCTTTGCTCAGTGAGCAATAGTTGTGCCAATGCAGCGGAAAAATGTTTGCTCAAAAAAATGGCGTCCGCTCACGGAATATGTTGTAAGAGCGCACAACTGTTCCGTGCGCTGAATGCGCCCATTCTTAAAACATCATTCAACGATATTATAATATGTTTGTTTAATAAACATTGTCCGTATCTCGTAAACAAATTCGAGAAAAAGTGTCTTTTTTTAGCCGTACAGACCGAACCCCCTCCTTAAGGGGTTGCTTAGCAATAGGGGTTCAAATTTCTAGCATGTGGGCCGGCGTAACTACATTCCGAAGTATGTATCTTCCCGATAAATACACCGATTTTAAAAAGTCAGGACTTATTTTGAAAGGATTTTCTGTGTACTTTAAGAATATGTTTTTTACTTTTAACAAAATTGATAAGTTCATAAAAAATTCTTAAGGTTTATGTTAAAAACGACTTTTTCTCAAAGATCGACCCCTTCGATATTTACGAAAAAAATTTATAAAATAATAGGATTCTTCGTGAATAAAAACGTATAGAACGACCAAGATGGGCCGTGCAATAGTTTTCGAGATACAATGCAATTTAACAGTAAGCGGCTGCTCCGCGCCGCGTCACGCCGTAAACTTACTGGGTACGCTCGAGCTCAAGCTCGAACGTAGCAGCCGCTCACTGGTAAATCGTGCTGTATTTAGAAAACTATGGCCCGGCCCATCTTGGTCGTCCTATACTTTTTTATTCAGAAAGAATCCTACTATTTTATAAATTTTTTTTATGAAAATCGAAGGGTTCGATCTTTAAGAAAAAGTCGTTTTTAACATTAATCGTACAAATTTGTTATGAACTTATTAATTTTGTTAAAAATAAATAGCATATTCTTAAAGTACACAGAAAATCCTTTCAAAATCAGTCCTGACTTTTAAAAATTGGTGAATTTCTTAGCTGCGTTCACCGTGCGGCGCTGCGCGGAGCGGCCGCTCGATGATAAATCGTTCCGTATCTCAGAAACTAAGGCTCGGCCTATCTTGGTCGTTCTATACTTTTTGTTCAGAAAGAACCCTACTATTTAAAAAATTTTGTTTATAAAAATCGAAGGGGTCGATCTTTGAGAAAATGTCGTTTTTAACATAAACCTTAAGAATTTTTTATGAACTTATTAATTTGGTTAAAAATCAATAATATATTCTTAAAGTACGTAAAAAATGCTTTCAAAATCACTCCTGATTTTTAAAAATCGGTGTATTTATCGAGAAGATAAATACTTCGTAATGTAGTCACGACGGCCAACATGGTAGAAATTTGAACCCCTATTGCTAGGCAACCCCTTAAGCTAGAGTCTTCAAATTTTTACTGAGGCTTCACTATCAGTAGGACTATCGATCATAAACATTTCGAGACGATTAAAAAACTTTTATGTTTTAGGCTGGATGAGTTCATGCGAAATGCCTCATATGCGGCTTCCCCGCGTCTGCTGGTCTACCCCCACTACTTGACGACTTTCGCGCGCTCGGGCGTTTTTGGTCATGTTTAGGCGCGATTTTCACCTACTTAAACGCAATTAAACGAAAATCTAAAATTGATGATTTATAGGTGAAGAGTTCTAGTTTCAAAAGCTGCTTGTTAAACTTAAATCGACCTTCAGAGCGTCGAGCCTCTCCGTAAAATATGGCACAATTAAATGTTCATTGCAATAACGCAAAAACTAATTATCCGACAGCGCAGAGCCTGGCCTACAACTTTAAAAATGGTGGAGTTATACATTTTTGAAAAAAGCGTTTTTCTTTTCGGTTCTGTCAGTGTATCTCCCTTAATTATTGACCGATCGGCTTCTTTCAGCACTCATTTTATGCGTATTTCAATTACCTACAATTCGTCCATTGGGACCAAACAGATTCCTTTATAAGCAAAAAACGAAAAAACGTGTTTTTTTCACCAATTTGTTAATAACAAAAAATAAAATGGGAATCAGAAGTCGAAAAGTGGTCAGTTATGATCGGGAGGCTGTTCCGCGTCTGATGGCACTCGCCGTTATCGGGTGCTATTTTTGTCCAAAAAAAAAGTTTATTTGCTTGGCCTAGTATAGAAGTAATTGCGATGAGACTCTTTCACATACCTATAGGAAATTAAATTCTCTATCCAATGGTATAATAATTAAATGGATTACTTCCCTTTTTACTCTCTTAACACGTTATGGAAGACACGTAAATTTCTACAGTGGCTTGCTCGTCAACACAAAATTGTTATTCGAGGTCTCACCTTTCAACACCATAAGTGGCAAAAATTACAGAATACCGCTGGAGTATTATCCCCTTGTGAGTTATTTCGGGTGGCAGAGACGAAAGGGATACCCTGTATAATACTTCACCCTCAAACTAAGAATAATGCACAGCCATTTTCGAAAACATAATACAATTCTAGTCGGATAAAACAGTATTCAACATAAATGTAATCATAATGCAATCACATGAAGTTAAATTTTCTTTGACTTGGAAATTTTTAAGTCATATTTAAATAAATCGAAGATCGATTATACGGTACTAAAAAACATTTGTCAAGTGGTGACAGCTTTCAAATAAGCTATTTTCTAGTGCATAGATGCAAACATTTCGTTGGAAAACATAATCTAAAACATAATTTAAAAAACATGACCTAAAAAAGCCCTTCCGGAACTACCACAATATACTGTATGATTCCCAATGAACACATTTCATAACAGTAATGTAACCCAGAAGTCACAAGTAATGTTCCCGTTGTTATATCCCTGATAACGCTTCATTACATAATATATTATTACTGTCATGTGATATTGCCCTACAGTAGACATGGTTTGCAATGTTGCATAGCATTTGCATTATTACATATTATCCTCCATAAATCATAATATTTATAGTTGAACATCGTGATGTCTAGCAGTTTATTTTAAGAGCGTTCCTTTCAAGTGTGATTTAAAGCAGTCACTGATCCGATAGTCGTTTCAAACAATCTGCTCAAGGTTATTTTAATACATTTAAATATAACGTTCAAGAAAATCCACGCAATTTTCCAAGAAATTATCTTCCAAAAATTATACACGATGATTTTACCTATATAAAGTAAATTTCTTATACAGTCAGTGACGAAATTGAGTGGACACTTTCTCGTATAAAGTGCCGGAACGGTTTTTTATTTCATTTCGCCGGTAATTGGCCTAGGCCAATTTAACCAATGTCATTTTAAAGAGAAGCAATTTACCTTCATTTTGTCTATTTTAAAAAAAATTTACGATTTTTTTTTACAATTGGCACCCAGTTTTGAAAACAAAAATTTTTGGTCGTTTTTTTTATCTTCTTTGAGTGGAGGCCTTTCGTAGTAAATTTTTTTTAGCACATTTCTTTAATCATGATCGTAAAGGGTGCAGTCCAAGCTTCAATTTCTTTTTTTAGAAAACATGCTACGATTTTTTTTTTGAAAAATATTTCATTTTTTGAGAAAAAATAGACGACTTGAAAATTGCTCCGCAGGACGAAAACGATGAGGTTTACAACAAAATTTCAAGATGTTAAAAAGTTGTATCACTTCTCGGTGAGTTCACGAGAATTTTTTCAGATTTTTTTTTGAAATTTGTTTTCCACCTATTTCCGGTCAGTTCGATTGATGCGATACCATGAAATCAATAGAATTAAATTTGTTATTTACATGTTAAACTTTAGTCTCTTCGGAGGTTTATTCAACGATATCAAAATTTATTTGGTATGTAAAAAATTTAATTCTATTATTTTCATGGTATTCAGATCAATCGAGCTTCGACCGAAAATAGATGGAAAACAAATTTCGAAAAAAAAATCTGAAAAAATTCTCGTGTATTCATCAAGAAGTATTACAAATTTTTACCAACTTACCAAGGTTTTGTTGTAAACCTCATTGTTTTCGTCCTGCGCAGCAATTTTCAAATTGTCTATTTTTTCTCTAAAAATGAAATATCTTTGGGAAAAAAAATCGTACAATTTTTTCTAAAAAAAAGAAATTGAAGGGTGGACTGCTCCCTTTACGATTACGGTTAAAGAAATGTGCTAAAAAAATTGTACTACGAAAAGTGTTCACTCAAAGAAGAACAAAAATACGGCCAAAAATTTTTGTTTTCAAAACTGGGTGCCATTTGTAAAAAAAAATCGTAACATTTTTTTAAAATAGCCAAAATGAAGATAAATTGCTCCTCTTTAAAATGACGTTGGTTAAATTGGCCTACGCCAATTACCGGCGAAATGACATAAAAAACCGTTCCGGCACTTTATACTAGAAAGTGTCGACTCAATTTCGTCACTGACTGTATATCCGAGGTGAGCCAATTAAATTTAGTGGTCATTTTCAAATTATGTTAAATAACAAGAAGAAATAATGCGCACACGTGCTCCATTCCAAAAGGTAGAGTTCATCGACGTGACCTCTGCATAGTTTCGATTTGAAAAGCGACGATTTACATGGTCGCAAGGTAAAAGAAAGTCCCAGGGCAATAGGCGTAACGAAAGGGATGAATAAAATAAAATGGGACTTAGTCCTAAAAATACGTACTGTTGGAAAATGTAGTCAGATGTAAAAGTTTGTATGATTTATATAATTTACTCTCGATATAAACCTTGATTTGCTTTCAGCTATTTTTATACTATGATAAAAGCTTCTATTCAATATTTTCTAATTGAAAAATGCTTCTATCAGTTTCTGCCTAATGTCAATATTATTTTATTTCATTATTATTTCATATTATTATAAAAGATCCCATTCAATATTTTCCTGTTCATTTATTCGGACTAACATTTAGAAAAACAATTATGTTTATTTTAGAAAATCCTATCATGTTTCCATTAGCGATTAGGATAGCAAACTGTACCCAAAATATGTATATGATTTTTGTTATTCGTTGTATTTTACATATATTATACTTCTTATATAGTCTGACATGTATAAAGAATGAAGAAATGATATAAAATATGTTTGATGCATAATAAAATAAATCAAATAATTTTCTTGGCCAATTTCTGCGTACTATATCCCCGAAAAAGAGCGTTATAATATGATATATACTATTTTCATTGCTAATACTTGTTACTTGAATGTTTCATAACTAATACGTATTTATTGATGTGATCAGTTGTGTAACAGTAATGTAACAAAAGTTACGATACTTGTAACGTTCAGGAGATAGCAACTTACATGTGAGCAACATGTAACATTCTTATAACATTGCATATGATTTTCAGTACATGATCACAATGTTGTATAAACATAACTGTGTTCACTGGGTTATTATTATATAGAGGAATATATGACAAATACAATTCTCACCTTTCGCTAGCGATGGAACTGTTGCGGGACATAGACTTTGGTGACATCTCAAAATCGCTGTCACTGCGATATAAAAAGCTCTCCCTTCTCTGGGGCAGCGTCTGAAGAATAAGTCCCGCACTCGGCGATGCGCCACCGCCACCTCCAGCGCCGCCATCCAAAGTCGAAGCTCCATTTTCGACATCGAAACTGAAAATAATGCGACAAAAAGGAAACTGTTTAAACGCGTGTTGAATGATTACTGGAATTATATATTCCGAGGAAAGACTAAATGTGCCCTTCGATTGAGCTACATCTCTAAACCATACTATGATTCGCCTATACCTATTTCTAATAGGATGAGGCCGAAGCAGATACGGAACTTAGATGCTTACAATTAGATACACATTACACGTACACATAATGGATTTTGCTGCCCTTTCGTTCAGTCGAGATGCCAGTTTCTGATTGTCTAAAGTATTGGACATAACCACGATCCTAGATTGAAATTATTGACCAACATTTTTCTTGTTATAAGTAGAAACATTGGATATAAAGCTTGAAACAATCCAAATTGGAATATTATAATATATATCAAAAGCACAAACAACATAGCATGGCGTATGGAAATTAAAGAAGAAATATACGCCGGTTAACAGTACCTATAATGATAAATATTCATCAATGATTACTGTACCTCCCGAATTGAATACTGAATTTGATTCGAAATTCGACACAAGTTTAGTTTTGGAGACTCTCTAAATTGCTTAACTGTTAGCGGCAGGCATTGGAAAGCAGATAGACATCATAAGTTCTCATTTTAAATGAAATACGATGAAGGGTTATGGTAATGGTAAATGGTTCTTGCGCAACCACTTTTCACCAAGGACTAGATTGTCTATGATAGAAGGATGCGTTTATACAAAAATACAATTCTGCTTATGACCGAGATTTCTAGTAATTACTTCAATGCAAAGAATATCGAATAGATATTCGAGAAGTCTTCGATCTCGCCTGTATTGTCGATGGTGATGTTTTATATTCCGTTTTTTAAATAATACATGAATTCTTTGTGTTCTTAAAACCTGCTAAGTTTTTCGTATAGGATGATCTTCTATTTTTTTCACCTGAAAGCTGAAGTTAATAGCTTTCGATTTGCTTTTTCTTGTTCGACGGGAATTTTTTAAATTCAAGTCGAAAATTTTTCGAACGTATCTTGCCATAAAGATATAATATTAATGCAATTTATCAAACATCGAAACTTTTTGAAGATAATAAGAGCATACAAAATAGAATCTCATTGAGATTCTATTTTGTATGCGATTAAAATATTTCGTTATGGACCAATCAGCCTAGGGACGACTGACTTGTGAGTTGAGCAATCCGCACGCAGCTCGAATAGAACATTCTGCAGCGGCGTTCAACCCCCTATGTGGAAACTACTAATTCGCTGCATTCATAATATACTTCACATTCGCGGAAAACACCTTCCGCCACGACGCCCCCGCGCTGCACCATCAGCGCTGGCCCGTGGACATTTTTTTCAAAATGCAATCACCGATTAGGAAATTGATATGATTATAACAGATTCATTTCCCACTGGATAACCGAATTCTTCTTGATTACTCCCACGAGACTCTCCCAACACCTTTGCCCCATGGTAACGAGGATCCCGACTGATCGATCACTACTTAGTTTTAATTGATTTCTCCGTCCTAACAGACGCATTCGTCGGTCGATAGGTACTCGTACCTTAGCGGCAAGTGCAGTTCGTGTACTCAGAGTCTCGTGAGTGTTGCTGAGAGTTCGGAAAATGTCGCAGAGACGCCCATTAAGAACTCTTTACGTGCAAACGCCCCTTAGTGGCGCTTTACGTCCCTTGTTGTATTACCGTACGGCAATAATTACGGTGCCTCCATTACGGGTCGGAATATCTCGAATACAATTCGTAAATTCCGAAACCATTAGTTATTCTTAATTAATTGTGCGCGCTGAGCCGGGCGATACAGTGTCAACATTCCACCTGCTCGATTCATACGGACTCAACGCAACCCGAGCCACATCGTGATCTATACATACTGTACGCGCGTCACTCTGTAAAGAAAGCCTGAGAAGGTGTGTGTCGTATACAAATAAACTAAAACCGCCGAAGACTTGACTAGTCGTGATCGGGAAACAGCGAGGAAGTTCTTATTTCACCTCCCCCCGACTCACGCAGCTACACGGCGTCATCGGCAATCACACACCCACACGGGCACACTAAAAAGGTGAGGTGCACATACACAAGCGTTAACCAGGGCAGGGAACTATGCGCCGAAAGCCTAACTACTCCGAACGCTCTAATCATAGTAACCATAAAATAAATTAAGCCCGAAATACGGTCCACCGGCACTGGTCACGCTTCTCCGCGCACCGCGACGAGCTCGAGAAATCCCTGGGTTATCGAATATCAGCCAATAACCTGGCTAGCGCGGCAATACCCACGACCACCGAAGGCTGGGACGCAACAAGCAGTTTAGCTGCGGCAGTTATGAAGGAGCTCCTTCTCCAAGGGCGGCAAAACTTTCATTATCGACCCGATATTCATCGACCCAAGATTGATTCCTGTCGGTCTTGAGTGGACAGTCAGCGATCGATACACGGGTAGGGACCACCAAGCCCTAGTGTACCAGCTCTGGCTTATCAGTGGGACAGCAGGTGCCTCGAGACCACGCAGACGAGAGAGATGGGCACCCTCCACCTTCGATCGAGAAATGTTTCTGTGCTCACTCGCGGGAGCATCAGTGGTAGGAGCCTCCGCGGAGAGAGCGCGGGATCTCTCGAGCACTATAATGAATGCTTGCGATGCCTCCATGGCTGTGAAGTTCAACCCTCGCGATCGTCCACCATTTTACTGATGGAACGAGAACATCGCAGAGCTGCGTCGAGAGTGCCTGCGAGCTTGAACGCGGCATCAACGAGCTGTTCATAGGCCGCAGTTCCCACTCCTAGCTATGGCCTATGAACAAAAGCGGAGGCTGCTCAAGGCTGCCATCAGATTCGCCAAGAGTAAGTGTTGGCAGGATCTCTGCGAGGAAGTGGATCGTGACCCCTGGGGCCGGCCGTACAAGGTCGTCATGAACAAGATCAAACTCAGGGGTAACACCGCCCCAACGTGTCCACTCTTCCTCCACAAGGTCGTCCGACGCCTGTTCCCCGAACAACGGCGAGCCGATATCGGCCTGATGGCAGCCGAATCGTCAGACGTTACTGAAGCCGAACTGAAGATGGCTGCTGACAAGATTTCCGTCCGCAAGGCCGCGGGGCTGGACGGGATCCCCGGCCTGACCATAAAGACAGCAGCACTGAATGCCCCCGACCTTTTCCGGAATACATTCACCGCATTCCTACGCGAAGGATGCTTCCCGACACAGTGGATGGTACAGTGGTTGGTTCTTCTATCCAAGGGGGATAAACCCCTGAACGAGCCATCCTTGTACCGACCACTGTGCATGATAGATATAGCCGGGAGGCACTTTGAGCGTGGCATAAGTGGCAGGGCCGAGGCAGCCATACGGGAGGCTAGAAACCTGTCCCACAATCAGTTCGGGTTCCGGAAGGGTCGCTCAACAGTCGATGCCATCGGGCGAATTGCAACGCTCGCCACGGACGCTATCAGTTGCAGCCGGTGTATAAAACGCATGTGCGCCATCATCGCTCTGAACATCCGGAACGCGTTCAACTCTGCCCGAAGGGACAAGATTATGTTGACACTATAGCATCGCAAGGTGCCGCTCTACCTCAAAAGAGTAGTCTCGAGCCAACTTACAGACCGAACCCTGCTTTATGACACCGTTGATGGCATGCATTCCTACAATGTTACAGGAAGCGTGCCGCAGGGCTGGGTTCTGGGACTCCTGTTCTGGAACGCCCTGTACGACGGCGTGCTTAGGCAACCGCTCCCAGACGGAGCATTGGTGATGGCATACACGGACGACATCGCCCTCGCCATTGTCGCGAAAACCATCGACGAGGTTCAGTTTCTTGGTGACGACTCGATCGAGGTAGTGGCTCGATCCAGGTTGAGCGACCAAGATTTGAGTCCGGCGGCTGAAAAAATAGAGGTGGTGCTCATCTTTCGAACGAAGCAGAAGGCGTACGACGCCTTCACGATTGGGAATGCTAAGATCAGGAACGTTGACATGGTGAAGTGCCTCGGCGTCACCCTTGATGCGCGGCTGTCGTTCAGAGAACATCTCATAAACACATGCGGAAACGCGCAAGGGTGACACGTGCGTTCGCGGACATCATACCCAACATCTGTCGGCCGAAAGAGCCGCGACGGCACCTCCTGTCATCGGTGGTGAGTTCAGTAATTTTCTACGGAGCACCGATTTCGGATGATGCCAACAACGTGAGCTACGGAGCCACTCGTAGACGAGCCTGTCGGCCCGCCGCACTAAGGAGTGGCTAGTGCGTACCGAACCGTGTCCAATATAGCTCTCTCTGTCGTTACAGGTCTTCGCCCTGTAGACCTACTGGTAACTGACAGGGCCAGAATATATCTGGATTGTAAGCGCACAGCGGGCAGAAGTGACCAGGGGCGTGATTAAAGTCGCTGGTCCAGCGAAACCCTCGACGAATGGCAACGACAATGGGATTTAGCCGACAGGGGCCAATGGACCCGACGCGTTATCTCAGATGCGAGGGAGTGGACGAGCAGGTAGGGTGGATATACCACTCTCCACCTGACTCACAAGGAATATCACTTAGGTGTCCCCCTCCGATTTTGTTGAAACTTGGATATGTGGTAGAGTACCGAAAACTAAGCGACACGTATTTTTTTATCGGCGGCAAAATGGTTTTAGGGGGTGAAACACACCCTCAAAAATGGGGTTTTTTTCATTTTTCGGCGATAACTTTTTAACGGTACGAGATATTTAAAAAATTCAAATTGCAACAACCGTTATTTTTTATGTACTATACATTGGAGATGAGAACCATACAAATAACAATAAATATCATATTGTTTATTGCAAAATTCGCATTTTTTCATACGTATGAGAGTTATTCCTCCGAGAATTTTTAATCGATGGAGATGTAAATTTGCATACACGTGAAGAGTGGGAAATTAACGAATACATGTTTTTTGTTTTTCTGGTATCTCGCAATGAAGGGGTTGTAACTACCCTTCGATTTTTGAGGCAAGAGCATTGTATACTCAGCTAGCATTATGGAATTCCGGGGTAAATTCACGTCATTGTTGACGTTTGTGTGCATGTTTATAAAAACCCCCGCCCTCACCACCCCTCATCAAAAAATTAAGGAGCGAACCACCCTTGTGTTTATCTTTCCCCCACCCTCTATGAGAACGAGGTGGATCTAATTGAACGAAACCTGTTCTATTTTGATTGTAACACAAAAATCTAGTTGGGGTGTTTTTGCATTCTTTCCAAATAGCAACCCTAAGGGGGTAAACTACCTTCTACCTTACGATATCAATTGCGAAAACGCATTCAATGAACTATAAAACTAGGTCGGCGCATAGATATCAAGTCATATCACGTTATGGCTGAGCGATCGGAGTCGCGCAAATTCTACAAGAATGACGCAAACTTCTAATATAAACACCGGGAATGCATCTCTATGTGTGCATTTTTTTCTTTAAATGAAAAAAATTATCTCATTAAAGAAAGTAAGTGGAAAAAGTATTTATCCGTGCACGTATAGAAAACATATTTCTGATAAACATTAGTGTTTCGAAGTACGATGTACACAGGTTAAACTTTGTACTAACAGGATATCTTTATTTTCGTACATCTTCTCCGTCGCCATGTTTTTTCTAACTAACTCGGACCTTCTCGCGTGTTCTTCCTAGTCACCGCGTGTGGCGCTGTAGGCGACGACATTCCGCCTCCCTTGAAAGAGCGTCTTTCAACAATAAAATAATGAACTTAATAATTAGAACTTAGAATGTGAGAATACAATAAACGATATGAATTTCCTGCGAAGGACTCTTGAAATTAAGCAACGCAATTTAACTTTAACTGTAAGATATAAACTTTGGTACAGAAGTAGATATAATTTCTCAATCCTTGTCTTCGCCTAACGGCAAAGGGCAGAGCTGCTTGACCGCCCTTCGGAACAAGCCGCTCGCGGTTCGAACGGTAGCTACTCGTACGACTTTGTCCTCTCCCGCGTGAACTTCGACGACTCGGCCGAGAGTCCACTGAAGTGGCGGAACATGGTATTCTTTTAGCCCAACCAAAGTGCCGATCTCCATGTTATCGCCCTTGAAGCGCCATTTTTGTCTTCTCTGCAGCTCGGAAAGGTACTCGTTACACCATCGATTTCAGAAATGCTGCCTTACTTTTTGGAGGTGCTGCCAACGAGATAAACGATTATCTGGAGTCTTCAGATAATTATGCTCTGGTGGCAGTATTGGCGAATCTCCTACTAGGAAGTGGGAAGGTGTTAACGCTGCCGTGTCATTGGGATTGCTCGATAGGGGCGTGAGTCGACGGGAATTAAGGATTGATTCTATTTCGACTAGTAGGGTGTAATATTCTTCGAAAGTGAAGACTAGACCCCTTGTGATGGTGTTTACATGTGTTTTGGCCGACTTTACCGCCGCCTCCCATAGTCCACCAAAGTGCGGAGCTCTCGGCGGAATAAATTTCCATTCGATGCGTTGACGTGCTAGATGATCAGATATTGCTTGCTTTTCCCTTTCTAAGAACGCGTACACTTCTTTTAACTCCCTCGCAGCGCCGACGAAGTTCGTGCCATTGTCGGAAGTCATCGTGGAACAGATTCCTCTTCTCGCTACAAATCTGCATAAAGCTGCCAAGAAAGCTTCCGCGGTTAGTTCTGTCACGAGTTCAAGATGCGTAGCTTTTATTGCCAGACACGTAAATACAGCGATCCACCCCTTCGTTGTATGAACTCGACCTCTTCTTCGACTTTCGCGTACTTGCAGGGGGCCCGCGTAGTCGACACCAGCATTTGCGAATGGCTTCAACGAGCCTCGAACCCGTTCTCTCGGGAGATCACCCATCATCACCTCAGGTACTTTCGGCTTACAGCGATAGCACTGGATACAATGATTTGTTATTTTTCGAGCTTCTCTTCTTCCACCGAGAACCCGGTACCTTTGTCTGATCGCGTGCAACAGTTGCTCCGGTCCACAGTGAAGTAAACGGCCATGCTCCTTTCTCATGATGATTTTTGTTACGTGGTGACGATCAGGCAAAATAATAGGATATTTCTGCGTTTCGGGAATATTGGAGTATACCAGTCGTCCTCCGACGCGTATCCGACCCTCCTTGTCCAGGAAGGGACTGAGCGCAGCAAGCTTACCTACTTCTCCTTTGTACTTGTTGCCCTTGCTTTAACGCTTCATATTCTGCCAAAAATACTTCTCGCTGAGTCATTTTGACGATTGCTTTCTCTGCTTGTTCGAGCTCATCTACCGTTAAAGCTCCCGTTTGTTTTTTATTTGACTTATTTGACTTGAACCTGAAGCAGTAGGCTATAACTCGTTCAAGCTTGTCGTACGATGAGAATTTTCTCAGGATATCATATGTACCTTTCGCTAAGAGCAGTATGGCTGCTGCTCTCATTTCCAATGTATCTAAACCGATCGGTTTGCTCTCTGGCCAATCTCCCGTTGTGAGTCACCGAGGTCCATGCCACCACAATGCATTATTGGTCCAATTGTCCACCGTGAGGCCTCTGGATATCAGATCCGCCGGATTATCATCAGATGAAACGTAACGCCAGACCGCGTTTTGAGTTAAATCTTGAATCGTAGTTACTCTGTTGGCCACGTAAGTCTTTCGAATATTTGGTGACGAGCCTATCCAACTTAGCACGATCGTCGAGTCGCTCCAGAGGTAAATACCCCGGATCTTATTTGCGAAGACTTGTGCCACTGTTTCGCATAGTTTTGCATGCACGAGGGCAGCATTCAGCTCGAGCTTCGGTAGCGAGATAGTTTTTAAGGGTGCGACCCTACTTTTCGAGCATATCAAATGCAAAATTGTTTCACCCCTTGAATCCTTTGATACCGCGTATAAACACGCCCCGTACGCCTTTTCGGATGCATCGCCGAAACCCATGAGATCGAACATCCCAAAGTCGTTTCCAGGATTGATATTTCGTTGTATGCGCTTCTCGTTTAACTTGGCCAACGAACCGTAGTACTCAACCCATTTATTGTGCAAGTCCTGCGGGAGATAATCGTCCCATCCTGACTGCAGTTGCCATATCTGCTGCATTACCTGTTTTGCGTATATGAGCACTGGGCTTAGTAGCCCGAGTGGGTCAAATATCTTAGCTATTTTTGATAGCACGATTCGTTTCGTCAACTTTGCCGATTCTTCAACGGTAACGCTGTATTGCATTTCATCGGTCTTCGCATCCCATAGGAGTCCCAACGTCTTTAAGGCTCCTTCTTCGTCAAGCCTTAGCAAACTGTCCGTTCCGGCATCGGGTCCTAGATTCGCCAGTACCCGATCATCATTCGAGCGCCATTTCCTAAGCTGAAACTGACCTTGTTCCACTATGTTAGATAGTTGTTGTTGCAAAGCAACAACTTGTTCGATTGTCTCTGCACCAGTCAATATGTCGTCCATATAGAAGTCCTCTTCTATTGCTCTTGCCGCCTGCACATAGGTCTTATTTTCTTCCTCCAGTTGCCGCAGACAGCGAATATCCAAATACGGTGCCGAAGCCGTGCCGTAAGTAACAGTGTTCAATCTGTACGTCTTGATCGACTGTGCCGGTTGCTCTCTCCACAGTATCCTCTGCAAGTCCCGATCCTCGTCGCGAACAAGAATTTGCCGAAACATTGCAGCTATGTCTGCTGTCAACACGAATTTATGAGATCTAAATCGCACAATGGTCCCAAACAGATCCTTTTGAAGGTTCGGCCCTACCATTAGTTTGTCGTTCAAAGCCGTTCCGAGTGACGATTTTGACGACGCATCGAAAACGACGCGTAGTTTGGTCGTTATACTATCTGGTCGCATTACCGGCTGATGCGGTCTGACGAACGTGCTACTCGGTTTCAAAGGCGTATCATCTGATACAAGAGACATATGTCCTTGTTTCTCGTAATCTGCCAAAAAAGCGACATATTCTGATTTTATATCCGGAATCGATTTAAAACGCCTTTCGAGTGAAAATAATCTTCGCATTGCTTGAGTTTCGGATTCTCCCAGTCGAACGTCGGGCTTTTGAGGCAACGCCACAACAAACCTTCCGTCTTTGTTTCTTCTTAATGATTCCGTAAATTGTCTCTCACACTCTGCTTCTTCTCGTGTAAATCGTCTTGTTTCTTGAGCTTCCTCTTGTGTCCAAAATCGCTCTAATTGTGATTGCAGCATCGTGTTCGTAATCATCCCACAGAATTGTGCAGGGACCTTTGATGTTGCGTCAATGTATCCCCCCCACGATCCAACCTAATAGAGTGTTTTGAAGCCTAGGTAGTCCCTTTGCCTGCTTTATCGAGTCTACGCAAAGTAGCTGCCAAAACAATCCCGCACCGATGAGGAGATCTATTGTGCCCGGTTCATGGAAACCCGGATCCGCGAGTCTCAAACCTTCAGGCAATACTATGAGCTTTGCGTCGATTTTTATTTGTGGTAATGTCTCGGTAATGCTAGGCAAAACCAAACATTCAATGTTCGTCTCGTAGTCTGCGTTCATTGACTTTATTTTCACTTCGACGGCCTTTGCGATATTCATTGTCGCTTAATTTACGCCGGTGATGAGTTCGTTTCCTCTTTTGCAACGTAGCTTGGGCTTCTTCACGAGAAGCTCAAACACGACAACTCTGTTGAGTGCCGTTTGCGTCTTTGATCTGCACGCGCGCTGTTGACAATATAACTTGTCTATTTGGTTTTTGTACAACGTTCATTGCTGTAGTACCTTGTTATTCGTCCCTTGCACAGAGCGCGACGACTGGTTTCTTTGCCGTTTCACTATCTGACTTCGAGTTTTCTACTTGCTCGAGATGTAATAATGTATTATGCTTCCTTTGGCATTTCCTACAGCCCGATGATTTGCAATTTGTCGCAAAGTGTCCCTGTCCTAAGCAATTAATGCATAGCTTTTTCGTTTTCGTTTCTTGAGCTCGATCCGAGATCGACAGTCTAAGGAAGGTAGGGCACTTGTATACTGCGTGAGCTTCGTTGCAAACTGCACAACAAGCTTGTTGCGAAGCGGTTGCTACAGCTACCGAGCTTCCTGTTTTCCTCGATGTCGAGGATTTTGCCATGTCTGACTTATTTTTTCCCCGATCAATCATTTCAATAGTACGACAACGTTCATTTAAGAATGTTAAAAATTCTTCCAACGTTTTTCTTGCGTCTCTAAATCGATTCGCTTCTTCTTCCCAGTCATTTTGTGTGATGTAATCGAGCTTAGTTTTTACTATGTGTATCAACAACTGATCCCAGTGTTGAACCGGAAGTTGAAGCGTTCTCAGAGCCTTGAGATGCGTGCGAATATAAACGATAAGCTGTCTCATCGTTGCAGGCTTATCCTTTGCTACGGGTGGAAAATCCAACAATTGGCTAAGGTGTGTATTAATGAGCAGTTTAGCATTCTCGTAATTATTTTTCAACAAATCCCAAGCGCTTGCGTAATTTTCAGCTGACGTTTCCAATCCGCTGACTGCCTGTAAAGCCTCTCCCTTGAGCGAGCTTCTTAAATACTGAAACTTCTGTATTGGTGTGAGCCCCGGATTTTCGTGGATCATCGATTGAAAGGTATCTTTGAAAAGAAGCCACTCGTTATATTCGCCCTTGAACTCTGGTAATTTCAGAGTCGGGAGTTTGACTTCAAAACGTTGCTGATTATCTGCCCGTCCTTCCCTTGGATTTCCATCGTGAAGCTGCTGCTGCGCGAGTCGATTCGCGAGATCGTGCTGTTCTGCCGCGCTTAGTGCGTTTTGAAGGCGCGTCGCCGTTGCAAAATAAATATTTTCGAAAAGTGCTCGTTCGGCGTCTGAATCACGCTGTATTGCTTCTTCAACATCATTCGCCGATTCACCGCTGGCTGGCTTTACTGCTGCCCATCGATATCGATCGATTGCCGTTTGAACGTCGTCAAACTTCTGATATATTTCTTCAAGTCTTCTCATTTTAACTTGACCTTCCGCCAATGGCATCTCGTTGCCTACCGCGTTCGATAAACGAGTTAACTGCCCTTTTATCGTTGCTCGACTCGTCATCCATTGTCTTAATTCTGACATTTTTCGAATCGAATCAAGGGGTACGGAATGGATAGTAGAGAACTCACTTACGCTCTCGTGGTGTAGAGCTTCCTTGGATAAAGTCGCTCTCTTTATCTGATGTGCGAGGACTCGATCCGTATTCGCCTATGTAGATTGCTGTCCACCAATCTTCGCACACTATATCTGTATTATGTTTGTATGGGTGCACGCGTCGCGCTCTCGCTTAACGTGCGAGACGTCGCTTTTCTTGCCGTGTGTTTGCCCGTAAGCGGTTGTATCTGTGTGACCACTGCTTCGCTTGCCGCGATTCCCTAAATGCCTGAGATATGACGCTCCGTCGAACTGCCACAAATCGAATGTATTTTATAGCCGGAGATTCTTGATCTCCGTGCATAACTATAAACTTGAACTATGACGCTCTGTCTCGGCTACACCGAGTTTTCTCGAAAGATTTTGCCTGTTTGGCCGACGCACGCTACCACATGCCGTATTTACACTTGAGCTATGACGCTCTGCCTCTTTGTTCGACCGACGCACACTACCGCGCGCCGTGTATACACTTGAGCTATGACGCTCTGCTGGCGTTTCGAGAGATCGCTGTGCGCGATCGAAATATTTCTCTCGTTCACTTAAATGCGACGTATTTGCAATTATTCGCGTTGTATTACGCGATTCTACCTTTTTTCTTTTGCAACTTCGCCCTTCGTGGGTTCGCTTAGCTGTTGGGCGCCAATTTATGTTTCGAAGTACGATGTACACAGGTTAAACTTCGTACTAACAGGATATCTTTATTTTTGTACATCTTCTCCGTCGCCATGTTTTTTCTAACTAACTCGGACCTTCTCGCGTGTTCTTCCTAGTCACCGCGTGTGGCGCTGTAGGCGGCGACAATTAGAAAAGTGAGGAGTAAGAGGCAAATCTCGACGTCCCCCTTCCCCGGCCCCTGTTGAGATTAATGCAAAATACCCATTAGAGATTAATAAAGAATAATCCATTAGAGACTAATACGAAATATCCACAGGTATCCAAAACCATATTCATCAAAATAGCGTGGCAACTTTTTAAGTCGCCAATGCAAAGGTAAATAGAAAGGGGTTTGATTACCCTCTTACGATCAGGGTCTCATATTGAGTTCGCAACATGAGGAAACGTCAATTCGGAGTTGTTAAAATTATTTTGAATCGGCCAAGACGTGTTAAATGGGAAAAGATGACCCCGGTAAGAAAGTTCGGGTGGAGGGTAGTTTACCCCCTTAAGAGGCAGTGTAAGTCAGCGGAAATTTCAGACGGCTTCGGTAGTGCAGAGCTCGTAACATTTTGCTAAGCGCCGCCGCCGCCTACCGCTAGATGGCATGGCGCGCGTATGCTACGAAGCTCCAGTATGACACTTGACAAGACAGCCCAAGCGCCGAGGCCTCGTAGCGATATCCAGCCGCCCGCGTTTCCCCCGCACTGCCCCGCGGAGGGAATGAGACGGAGCGAAAATAATCGAGTCGCGCGAACTAATGTCGCAGCTTTGGTCATGCATATTATGAGAATTGCTGTTTATAAAAACAGTTCACAAAATAATATGATTCTTAGAAAAGATATCTGGGTATACATACAAACCCATTCAGCAATATGTATATATATGTGCATATATATGCACTGTATATAAATATATATATATATATATATATGTATGTATGTATATGAATACATTCAGATCAGAAATCATATATATATATATATATATATAGAGGCAGAATATATGTATAGACACATACATATTTCTGAATATATATATATTCGGAAATATGTATGTATCTACACATATATCGTATATATACATACATAGATACATGCATATTTCTGAATGATTGATATATCATTCTTATTGTTTGATTATATATGATTGATGATATCAATATACTATATATATATATATATAAACCCATTCAGATATATATAAAATATTATGTAATTAGTGGGCTAAGGCGATGTACCCTTGTCGTCTCACGGGGAGAATGTCGATGATTCGAATCTATCTGCAATTTTTTCTTTTTACGACAACAAATAAATTTTTATTTTTATATATATAAATTGTTAATTCTTGTCCTGAAAAGAAAGAATTGGAGATTTTCATGCTCACTCGAAACACACACATTTTGGGCTTTATTTTGTATCATTAGATGAACAAATGCCTGAATTATGAGAATTTACGTTTTTGTGAAAATCGAACCGGCGTCCATATTTCGGAAGGCATGTGTTGCAGTCAACTTCGGAGGGGGCCGGGTAACGCTGTCTAAGCGATTTCTATATTTGGTCATAGAGATGTGGTTATGTGGCCTATGGGCCGGCACTTGTCAGCCGTATGTCTCGCCTCTTCGACCAGTTACCGACTCGTCTCGCGAGAACATTTCGTCAGCGCTCCGTGTGGAATTTCGTCACACTATTTTCTCGTTGTGCCGATAAAAAATCTCGATGTTTTCTTTCCGAAACTCAAAAAGCCATTTGTGCAGCCAATTTTGCATCAAATTAGATGAAACAAAGCTCAAAATGTGCGTTTTTTAATGCTCGAGGGCATGAGAGTCTTATATTTTGCTAGAATCGGTGCATTTATAAACAATTATCTCATTTCTCCAATGATAAGCTGAATCTGCAAAATTTTTTTGAAAATTTTAAAAAAATACGAGTCTCATGCCCTTTGTGCCAAAAATCTCTATATGCCCTCCAAATTTTAATGCACTTGCTTGCTCAGTGCCGAAGAAAATAGGGGCCGCGTTTTCGAAGCGCCCGTCGTATGTGACACTGACTCTTAAGGTTGCTATTTAGAAAAAATGCAAAAACACCCCAACTAGATTTTTGTGTTACCATCAAAATAGAACAGGATTCCTTTAATTAGATCCACCTCTTTCTCATAGAGGGTGGGGGAAAGATACAAGGATGGTTTGAAAACGAAAATAGAGAGGGATTCGATTACACTCTCACGATCAGGGTCTCATATTGAGTTCGCAACATGAGGAAACGTCGATTCGGAGTTGTCAGAATTATTTTGAATCTTCCAAGACGTGTTAAATGGGAAAAGATGTCCCCGGTAAGAAAGTTAGGGTGGAGGGTAGTTTACCCCCTTAAGGTTACTATTTAGAAAAAATGCAAAAACACCCCAACTAGATTTTTGTGTTACCATCAAAATAGAACAGATTTCCTTTAATTAGATCCACCTCTTTCTCATAGAGGGTGGGGGAAAGATACAAGGATGGTTTGAAAACGAAAATAGAGAGGGGTTCGATTACCCTCTCACGATCAGAGTCTCATATTGAGTTCGCAACATGAGAAAACGTCGGTTCGGAGTTGTTAGAAATATTTTGAATCGGCCAAGACGTGTTAAATGGGAAAAGATGTCCCCGGTAAGAAAGTTCGGGTGGAGGGTAGTTTACCCCCTTAAGGTTACTATTTAGAAAAAATGCAAAAACACCCCAACTAGATTTTTGTGTTACCATCAAAATAGAACAGATTTCCTTTAATTAGATCCACCTCTTTCTCATAGAGGGTGGGGGAAAGATACAAGGATGGTTTGAAAACGAAAATAGAGAGGGGTTCGATTACCCTCTCACGATCAGAGTCTCATATTGAGTTCGCAACATGAGAAAACGTCGGTTCGGAGTTGTTAGAAATATTTTGAATCGGCCAAGACGTGTTAAATGGGAAAAGACGACCCCGGTAAGAAAGTTCGGGTAGAGGGTAGTTTACTCTCTTAAGGTTGCTATTTGGAAAAAATGCAAAAACACCCCAACTAGATTTTTGTGTTGCCATCAAAATAGAACAGGTTTCCTTAAATTAAATCCTCCTCGTTCTCATAGAGGGTGGGGAAAAGATAAACACAAGGGTGGTTCGCGCCTTAATTTTTTGTCGGCGGGCGGCGAGGGCGGGGGTATTTATAAACATGCACACAAAAGTCAATAATGACGTAAATTTAACCCGGAATTCCATAATGCTAGCTAGGTATACAATGCTCTTGCCTCAAAAATCGAAGGGTAGTTACAACCCCTTAATTGTGAGATATCGGAAAAACAAAAAATATGTATTCGTTAATTTCCCATCCTCCACGTGTATGCAAATTTACATCTCAATCGATTAAAAATTCTCGGAGGAATAACTCTCATACGTATGAAAAAATTCGAATTTTGCAATAAACAATATGAAATTTATTGTTATTTGTATGGTTCTCACCTCCAATGTATAGTATATAAAAAAATAAGGGTTGTTGCAATTTGAATTTTTTTAATATCTCGTACCGTTAAAAAGTTATCGCTGAAAAATGAAAAAAACCCCAATTTTTGAGGGTGTGTTTCACCCCCTAAAGACGCTTTTTCCGCCGATAAAAAAAAATACGTGTCCCTTAGTTTTCGATACTCTACCACATACCAAAGTTTCAACAAAATCGGAGGGGGACACCTAAGTGATGTTCCTTGTGAGATAGCAAACGTTTAAAATCGAGTGGCATATATTTTGGTATCATTGGGATACGTGATAACAGTACATCGTCTTTTTCTTCAAATTTTCTATTTTAAATTGTAGTTTCGCTGATATTGTTCATCATATTCTTTCCTGGAACCCCAGTACCGTTGCAAAGTCGTGGTGGATTGATGTTTCGTAAAAGTATGATAAGCACGCCCATTTTCAATGTTACAACGTGCGGCGCTATATGCCTGGCAAATGAAACGAATTCAGGAATTTAGTTGGATAATTAACAACGTGTTCTCGATTAATAAAAGCAGCAATCGACTTGTACGTTTTAGCTTCTCATGATATTCTCTTTTAAATCGTGATATTTATATAATTGACATTGGTGTTTGTTGTTCAGAGCGGGTGATATATAAAAGTCCACACAGATGTTTGTCGATGAAAAGGTTTATTAGATGGCAGAAACAAAGTGAAAGTAAAAGAACGTGGTTTTTTGATACAGGCAGGAAACAGAGAAGTGAAGTGAGCAACAAAAGAGCATGAGGGGATAATTTAAACCATATCGCGCGCATGCGCACATCGCTGCTGTATTCAGTGCGCGCAATTCAATTAAACTAAGAATACATATTGCATCTTTATGTTGAACAGTGTTTTTGCTAGTAATACAGCACGTTCCCTTAACCACTTATATTTTTTGCAGTTATGTATAATACTTTCAAAAACTTTGTGAATCAATTCGTCTGTTATTGCTGTTATTTTACGAAAGTTTGTACTTCGTCGAACATACTCTAATGGTTTTCAGTCTTTCTTCTCGGTGCTCGTCCGTTTCTGAAACTCGTAATGTATGTTTCCGTTTTAATTGAGGTGTAGATCTTTCAATCGCTTCCCGATTTAGAGTCATGATTAATTTGACATATCCATAAATGTTAATTTTGTTTTGCCCCGTACGCGTTTATTTTGGCAAATAAAATTATTCTACTGACGCAGAAACCTTCTCAGGAGTGCAGACTACAATTCGCCAAATTTTCATCGCAATCGGATGAATAGTATAGGAGCTTACTCATGACAAACAAACAAACAAACAGACATACAAATAAACAAACAAACAAACAAACAAACATTCTTCCATTTTTATATATAAGATGAGGCATTTTGCATGCCACACGAACGGTTTCTAGTCTTACTTCATATTGGTCGAGAATTTCAGACGAACGGGTATGAGCAATGCATAACCGAACGGCTTCCAGTCTTGTTTTTCGTTGCTCGAGGGTTTCAGAGGAACGGGCTTGAGCAGTGCGCATGTGAACGGTTTCTAGCCTTACTTTATATTGGTCAAGAGTTTCAGACAAACGGGTTTGAGCAGTGCGTACACGAACGGTTTCAAATCTTGCTTCTCGTTGCTCGGCTGTTTCTGAAGTTCGTAATGATTTTCCCTTTTTTGATTGACGTGCAGATTTACCAATCGCTTTTCATTATAGTGGCATGATTTATTCGACATCCGCATGTTAAATGACTTATGCAACTAAAACGAAAAGTGAAATAAAACACACTCATTTGTCATATATGAGTCATTTCGCATGAAGTCACCCACCCTACAAAGTGAAAGTCTTTCAATCGACTTGAAAATTTTCAGATTGATAGTCCTGCTGATAGTAAAGCCTCACTAAAAATTTGAAGACTCTAGCTCAAGTGGTTGCCTAGCAATAGGGGTTCAAATTTCTACCATGTTGGCCGTCAACATAGTAGAAATTTAAACCATTCCATTTTGTTTTATATAAGATGAGGCATTTTGCATACTCATACCCGTTCGTTTGAAATTCTCGACCAATATGAAGTAAGGCTAGAAGCCGTTCGTGTACGCACTGCTCAAGCACGTTCATCTGAAACCATCGACCAACATGAAGTAAGACTAGAAACCGTTCGTGTACGTGTTACGTACTGGCCGACATTAAAGGCTCAGTCAATTTTCAAAATTCAGTAATGACCAAACGTCGGTTGCATATGTCCTCTAGTCGGTAAAAGGGCGCTCTGCGTAGTTACCCCTAGTACCGACTTACCAGATAGTTCTGTCTGATAAGTAAATAGTACGACTTATCTCAATACTAGAGACGGTAGGGAAAACCCAGCCTATCACAAGAACTTCCCGACCCTCTCCTAAGGGAAAACCCAAACTCCACCCTAAACCAAACTCCACCCTAAACAAAAATCCCTTCCACCCAAAGTCAGAGCACCTATAAAAAGACACGCTCTGACCAAAAAACACTCACTATTAGACTCCGACTACACATATAGATTTCGTCCTTTTAGACTCATAGATAATTATTACGCAACTCGAGTCCTCTCAGTCCTCAGTTAAAACAGTCTCTGTAAAACGTCTTGCACGACGTTCAGTTCAGTTAAAACCGACAGAAACCGTAAGAGTTACACAATAACTTTAAATCAACTTGAATAAATTCAATTGTTAACTGTTATTCATCGTGTTGTTCTCTTCAACTGCGCATAGCAGGGGTCGAATTTCATAAAGAACCTTTCGAATCTCCGAATCTCCGAATCTCCGAATTTCTGCTCGATCAGAGTATCTCTCTTACTCTGATCAAACTGAGCGTACTCTTCGTAGTTCGCACCGATAAAACTATATCGGCGAAGTCAACAGAACGGCGTGACCGTGCTGTTCCGAATCATCATCGAGGACGTAACATACGCACTGCTCAAGCCCATTCCTCTGAAACCCTCTAGCAACGTGAGGTAAGACTGGACACCATTCATGTACGTACTGCTCAAGTCCATTCATCTGAAACTCTCGAACAGAGCCAGGTAAGACTGGAACCAGTTAGATTACGGGTTGACCGATCTAGGCGAACACTCAACACTTATTTAAATCTTTGTGCTTTCCGCTATGATGGTAATTATGATTATAGTCTTCATCAAAGTGTGGTTATTGGAAAAATTGATAAATTATGCGTGTATTGCAATGCGTTAAAATTTATGAATGAAACACAAGGAATGTGGGGCGCAGGTGGTAACATTAAATTACCAGAATTATATTCACCACCAGAACCATTATCAACGTTGGTATCAGGAGAAACAAGTCAATCAAAACATTTTTTGGAAAACATACGAAAGTACAATTCATGTTTTCAAACAACATCGTTTGGTGCAACAAATATCATACGCGATAATTATATGCCAACTTTCACAAAATTTGAAATCTTTTCATCTTGACAAAGTTTGAAATCTTGTATACAGTCTAAACCTAGCAGTATGTCATCTCTGAATGAATCGCTTTTTACTATACAAAACGTAAATTGCTTCGTAATGTTAAATATCGTTACTGGCAAGGTACTCACACCTTTTGCTTTTGACGTGCCTAAAATCGTCTCTATATTTCTATCCCCACTTATATTTTTATTCAAAATCTGTTTTTTGTAAAACTCATGGTTTATCGGAGATATATTCGCTCCCGAATCATAAAGATCAGTGGCAGGTTTTTTATTTGCCAGAATTTTTTATTTTATCAGTGGGGTCACTATTCGTTTTATCCTTATTTTATACAAGCAATCGCATCTTAAATTTCTATATTGTTTGTTACTTTAATTTCGTCATTTTTATTTACTTTTTGGTGTGTTATGTTTGTGCGGCACGATTACTCTGGATGATACCTCTTTGGGAAACCTACACTTTCGCAGTACGAGCACGGACTGTGTTTGTTTTGAGTTTTATGTTTAACTTCGTTTCTCTCACTCGAGTTGTATTGTATTTACTTTTCATAGGGTCTATTTGTCTAAGTGTCGACATTAAACCTTCCATGACCGTTAATTTCTTTTTATTTAACCGTGCTCTAACAAAATTAGGTAGCGTTATCACTATTAGGTTTATTTGAGAACTTGATAATCAAATTCGGATCCGCGTCTAGCAACATGTTTTTTTTTCAATGCAAACTCCAAAAAGGATCCGTTTACATATTGAAACGTGTAAGCGTGCGCGATTTCGGACCATGACTGTTGGTCGAAAATCTCTACGAATAAATTGTTCCAGAGTTCTGAGGCATGTGACAATGAGTTTGTTTTTAGAACTATTGAATTATTGAACTATTTTCTAGTATTATGTTTTTCGCAATGGAATGGATTGATTGGATTTTCGTGTGTCTGGCTTTCGGTAGTAAGGCTTTGCGCTGAGGTCGGTGAGCCAGCCTGGGCCTTTTCTAGGAACTACCCATTGAAAACGACATTACCTTCGTCGTCTAAATAAGATAAGTTTTATCTTTCAGTTTACCTTCCACGAGGGTTATGATCACGTTTTGGAACTTGTTGCGTATCTTCAAACGTTTGACGACTCCCTTTATCACTGCATCTCCAAAAAGTTGTTGATGTTCGTCACTCGTTTGCAGCTTTTTAGGAAGTTGGAAAGTTTCTAGCTGGCCCACCAAGCGGATAGTCTTGACTTTAACTACCGTACTTTTGGTATCTGTAGCCTCAGATGAGAAGTGGAATATTGCCTTTATATCACCCATATTGTGTTGATTTATAAATCTCGAAATCAGAGACTAAATAAAGTCCAGAAAATGTAGAGAAATCACCACATGTGAAATTGCAATAAATAACTGAAATTAAAACTCACCAAGTTACAAAATGACGTTTACAATTGAATAATATTACATTAACTAATATTGCAGGCTGATATTACATTAACTTTTGCACCGCACCTGAATCAACACAATCGTCGATATCTCGTAGTGATTATCTATAATTTTATATTGAACTATGCCGTATGCCGGCTAACGAACGAATGTCTCGTTCCCAGTGTGCTGTATCTCTACCCGACCTCTCCTTTAGTCGTGTATATAACAGATCCGTGATGTACACGACTGGGATTGTAAGTTTGATAAGGTGTTAAACTTACACATATACCAACTGATGACTACAAAGTTGTAACTAGAGCGGATAAAACACCTGTCCGCCAACACGAAAGACGGTACAATGCACCAACAATTGACGATGTGGCGATCGTTGTAGTTGGCGAAGAATTTAACTTGCGTGATATAATTATTTCTCAAAGAAATGGCGATCTTCATCGAGTTTCAGAAATTCATTAGTCATCCCGCGCATTGAAATATCCGATTTTATTTTGGCAAGGAGAAAATGGATATTATTTCAACGTAAAATTAAGAAATGCACAAGCAAGCGAGGAAACGAATGGGAAGCTAAGTGCCATGAATCACTATTCATATAAGTTGATGGTGCATAGAAACAATGAATATCATATCTTGAAATGTATGTGAAAATCGAAACAGAACGGCTGATATACATTAGATTCAATCAAACAAAGTTGCGTTCAGAAAAGTATATTCACGTGATGTAGTTGTTAATGGTAGCAATGTGAATCACAACGAATAGGGAAAAATGACAATAGTACCGGCAACATTTACAGGAAGTCCTAGGTAAATGCATGAATACGCCCAAGGCGCAATGAAATATGTTGGCGCATATGGTTGCCCAGATTTGTTTATTACATTCACACGCAATCCAACATGGAATGAAATAAAAGAACTTTTGTTACCTGGACAATCATCATCGCATCGTCATGATATTTCTGCGCGCGTGTTCAAACAAAAATTTAAATCTTTATTGGATTTCATTGTTAAACATCATGTTTTTGGGCAGACATGGTGTTGGATATATTCCATCGAATGGCAAAAAAGAGGATTGCCGGATACGCATATTTTGATTTGGTTGATCAAAAAAATCACACCCGATCTAATTGATCAAATCATCTCAGCAAAAATGTCAGATATCGACATTAATCAAGGCTTATTTGCTGTCATCACCAAAAATATGATTCGTGGTCCATGTGGCTTATTAAATAACAATTCACCATGCATGTCGGATGGAAAATGCACGAAACAATACTCAAGAGGTTTACTTGCAGAGACTATCACTGGCAATTATGGATATCGACTTTATCGTCGACGATCAACTGAAGATGGTGGAAAATATTACCAATAATATTTAAGGGGGGATTGTCTTTTTTTTCGCAAAATTTACCGTTTTTTGGGTATTTTTTTGTGAAGAAAGTATACAACGGAAACTTGTGAAACTTGGCATATAGTTTTATTGATCTGTTTACTACATACAAAAAAATTTTTAAACAATTTTATCAAAAAATCCGCCTCCCACCCCCCTCGACGCGCGATGGTCCTTTTTTGATGGTGTGCACGATTACAGCTTTCACGTTCATCCTGCAACAAAAACCCAAAAGCATTTTACTTTAGACACATATAGCTATCGTTCGATGAAAGGAAAAAAATTAAAAAAAAAAATTAACTATTTGGTGACGTTTTGAACTTGAAGTATCGATTTTTCGAAAAAATTGATCGATTTTTTGTTATAAAGAAAAAACTATTAAACGTATTGCTTTTTTGCTTCATCAAACGATAAAAGGATGTCAGCTAAGCATTCTGTCCAAATTTGAAGGCAATCGGTTGAATAGTTTTTGAGAAATCGTGCACACCAGTTGTGAGCTTTTCACCACTGGTGTGCACGATTTCTCAAAAACTATTGAACCGATTGCCTTCAAATTTGGACAGAATGCTCAGCTGACATCCTTTTATCGTTTGATGAAGCAAAAAAGCAATACGTTTAATAGTTTTTTCTTTATAACAAAAAATCGATCAATTTTTTCGAAAAATCGATACTTCAAGTTCAAAACGTCACCAAATAGTTAATTTTTTTTTTAAATTTTTTTCCTTTCATCGAACGATAGCTATATGTGTCTAAAGTAAAATGCTTTTGGGTTTTTGTTGCAGGATGAACGTGAAAGCTGTAATCGTGCACACCATCAAAAAAGGACCATCGCGCGTCGAGGGGGGTGGGAGGCGGATTTTTTTATGAAATTGTTTAAAAATTTTTTTGTATGTAGTAAACAGATCAATAAAACTATATGCCAAGTTTCACAAGTTTCCGTTGCATACTTTCTTCACAAAAAAATTCCCAAAAAGCGGTAAATTTTGCGAAAAAAAAGACAATCCCCCCTTAAGATACGAAACAATGATGTTGAAGTCGATAATTCGTGGGATGTCCCGTATGCACCATTACTATCGAAAACGTACAACGGACACATCGACGTCAAGTATTGCAATTCGGTGAAATCCATCAAATACATTTGGAAATATGTCAACGAACGAAGTAATATGATAGTTTTTGGAGCGCGGAATACAAACGCATTGAGCGATGAAATAGAGGAATATCAATTTCGATGCTACATTACTAATAATGAATCCGTATGGCGTATTTTATCATTTCCAATCTATGAACGACATTTAACAGTTATTCGTTTGTCAGTGCATCTTGAAAATGGAGAGCGCGTATACTTCACAATAGAATATACACGTGAAAGAGCGTTATCTCCACGATAAATGACGTTAACTGCATTTTGCACATTGTACGGGGATGAAATGTTTGCAAAGAAGAAGAATGGTGCATATTGGAATACTTCACTCGCTGATGCATCGGATACTGCTCAAAAAATCTTTGGGAAAAATACAAAGAGTACATAGACACCCTATATTGTTTGCGTGTATCGAATCAAAACCAGGAAATTGAATTCGCAATAAACGGGTACAATGACGTATAGATTTTGATTGAGGACATACAGTCAGTGACGAAATTGAGTGGACACTTTCTAGTATAAAGTGCCGGAACGGTTTTTTATGTCATTTCGCCGATAATTGGCCTAGGCCAATTTAACCAGCGTCATTTTAAAGAGGAGCAATTTACCTTCATTTTGGCTGTTTTAAAAAAATTTTACTATTTTTTTTTACAATTGGCACCCAGTTTTGAAAAAAAGATGTTTGGCCGTTTTCTTGTTTTTCTTTGAGTGGACACCTTTCGGAGTAACATTTTTTTAGCACATTTCTTTAACCGTGATCGTAAAGGGAGCAGTCCAACCTTCAATTTCTTTATTTTAGAAAAAATTGTGCGATTTTTTTTTCCAAAGATATTTCATTTTTAGAGAAAAAATAGATGATTTGAAAATGGCTGCGCAGGACGAAAACGATGAGGTTTACAACAAAACCTCAAGATGGTACAAAGTTGTAATACTTCTTGATGAGTTCACGAGAATTTTTTCAGATTTTTTTTTCGAAATTTGTTTTCCACCTATTTCGCGTCAGTTCGATTGATACGAATACCATGAAATCAATAGAATTAAATTTTTTACTACATATTAAACTTTGGTCTCTTCGGAGGTTTATTCGACGACACCAAAATTTATTTGGTATGTAAAAAATTTAATTCTATAATTTTCATGGTATTTAGATCAATCGAGCTTCGACCGAAAATAGATGGAAAACAAATTTCGAAAAAAAAAATCTGAAAAAATTCTCGTGAACTCATCATGAAGTATTACAACTTTTTACCATCTTGAGGTTTTGTTGGAAACCTCATCGTTTTCGTCCTGCGCAGCAATTTTCAAATCATCTATTTTTTCTTTAAAAATAAAATATCTTTGGAAAAAAAAATCGTACAATTTTTTCTAAAAAAAAGAAATTGAAGGGTGGACTGCTCCCTTTACGATCACGGTTAAAGAAATGTGCTAAAAAAATTGTACTACGAAAAGTGTCCACTCAAAGAAGAACAAAAATACGGCCAAAAATTGTTGTTTTCAAAACTGGGTGCCATTTGTAAAAAAAAAATCGTAAAATTTTTTTAAAATAGCCAAAATGAAGGTAAATTTCTCCTCTTTAAAATGACGTTGGTTAAATTGGCCTAGGCCAATTACCGGCGAAATGACATAAAAAACCGTTCCGGCACTTTATATTAGAAAGTGTCCACTCAATTTCGTCACTGACTGTATGTTTAGCGATCACAAACGAAAACTGGTAGAATTGGGAATTGCTTTACTGAATCGATCTGCAAACAAAATTTTTGATCGCGATCCACAAAGAGAAACACAGTTTGATGTAGACGAATCGCGTCCATTTATTAATAATATTCTTATGAAATTGGTTCCTGAACAACGCATAGTGCATGACAGAATTATTAATGCAATTCCAAGTCAAAGTGGCAGATTGTATTCTCTAGATGCACCCGGAAGAAAAAGAAAAACTTTTCTCATTTATGTAGAATCGAGAGATTATCCCCTCCAACAACTAGCGTCCCAATCAGCGAGCGCGCCGGGTATTACCCCCGCCACCAAGTCAGCAACCAACAAGCCGCCGGCACCGGGCTATAAAGGGAGGGGCACGAGCCGCAGCGGGCCAATCCAACCCGACCAAGCGTAAGAGCTGTTGCAAAAACAACGTAAGAACTGTCGCAAAGCAAAACCTAAGGAAAAAATGTATATTCATCCGGCACTCACCGATGTATAATCCTTGTAAATGAACCACTTCATAAATAAATCACAGTTATGCCAAACATCTGTGTTAAATTACTACATTTAGATTATTTTGGCAATAATACGATCAAGAAAAAATATTGCACTGACTATCGCGTCATCTGGGATCGCAGCAACTCTTTTGGATAGTGGCAGAACAGCGCATTCAGCACTAAAATTACGGTTTATTGTAAAAATTGCTGAGATACCAACATGCAATATAAACAAAAATTCAGGAATGGGAAAGTACCCAAATTATATAAATTCACTATATGAGACGAATATACTATGTCGTACAAAAATCATTGGAAGCGCTTGATCGTACACTAAAAGACTTAAGAGGAAATCAGCAAATCTTTGGCGGAGCACTCATTTTATTGTCTGGCTATATTAGTCAAACTGTACCAGTTATAAGACGTTCCATATCTGCTGATGAAATCAATGCATGTCTGAAGTCATCATTTTTATGGCGACACGTTTATAAATTTACTAAAAAAACAGTTGCCGGGTGTTCTAAATGGGAAAATGATAATTGACGGACCCGTACAATATTTCACATTGCCACAATTCTGTACACTCACAGCAACAGCATACAAATTGATTAACAACGTTTTTCCTAATATTTCACATAATTACAAAAATTATCATTGGCTCAGTGCACTCGCTATATTAGCAGTGTTGTACCCCAGTACATCGAAAGAACATTCCAATGGAATATTCCAGTAGGCTAATCTAATGAGAGATACAAAACACCAACGAATCACTTATAAAAATAAAGCGCGAGAATCACGCCATCGGAAATTTGCCGTGACCATATATAGTCACAAAAACCAAGTAAAATAGAAGTTCCCAAACTGCACAATAGGCAATGTAGTCCAAAGACGAATCACGTCATCGAAATCATCGTTATGACCATATATAGTCATAAAGAAAGCCGGATCGACACTTTCGCATAACAACTCGCGGGAGCAACCCGCGATCGCCGCGAGAATTAAGTCAGTCTTAATTGACGAACAGAGCTAATCGGTTGGTCTGATCTAAGCTCGCTTCCTATAACTTGTGCTAACACTTGTAATCTGTTAAACTCTTAACCTTAAAATAGATTGTTATTTCTTTTACTTCTTAAAACTCGAGTTCTACTCCTTATTGGCTAACATCCCAAAATAATATCATATCGCGCAATACCCACGTTTTGCCTATATAACAGCAGCAAAAAACAACGATGTAAATGATATCAATTTCACAATTCAAAACGAAATACCAGCAGAAGCGACAGCGTATAAGTCCATCGGTACTATAATGAATCAAGAAGAAGTTGTGAATTATCCAACTGACAATGAGTTCTTGAATTCACTTGATTTGTCAGGTATAGCGCCGCATGTTTTAACATTGAAAATTAGCGTGCGCTTTTACGAAACATCAATTCACCACGACGATACCAGGTTTTCAGTGAAAACGATTCCAAATAATATCATTGAAACTATAGCTTAAATGGAAAATTTAAAGAAGATGCACTGTTGCCACGTATCCCAATGATACCAACTGGCATGCCGTTCAATTTCAAACGTTTGCAGTTTCCAGTGCGATTCACATTTTCATTGACCATCTACAAATCACAGGGACAATCGCTACAAGTGTGTGGACCCGAGCCGTTCGGATGGAAGTGTTACCCTTTACTGCTAGGCTACTCGCTTCGTTGTGTTGATGTACAAATTCTAGGGTACATAATCGGTTATGAAGCAAACTCCAAAATTTGATCGGCGATTTCTCGAAAACGAAGCCGAGTTGGCACCTACAATTTTGGGATTTGGTTATTACCTATCCACACTACGGCCGTGGTCGAAAACTGGCTGACAGTACTGTCAGCCAGTTCATCCACCATTTCATCAGACATAGATCCTAGGGAATTGCTGACTTCCGGCTGTCTTGACGGGCAGTAGCGAGGTAGTGCAGCGTCAGTATTGCATATGGCCGCGCCCCGTGATTTGTTTTGGTCTGTGATATACATCTATAAATCTGTGATAAAAAATTATATAAAAAATGGAAAAAAATTCCGCCGAAATAATTGACGCCGAGGATTCGACGATATATACAATAAATTTAACGAACGAGGATTACGAAAAAGCAGCGAACGGTGAGTTAACTTCTTTTCTATCTTTACTACACACAGATAAGCACAACAAATTTATTGTAGTCATTTGAAAATTACAGATCGCGCATTTTTACGTGGCATCCTAACTCGGATTAACAATGGAACGATTCCCTCCACATCAATACAGCAAATTTGTCAGCCGGGCTTGGCAGAACTAAATGAGATAACCACCAGCGTAGATAGCATAGCTGACATCGAGGAATAGAAGGGTAAAGTACTTTTATGTTTAAATTGTAGTTGACTAGTGATAGTCCTAAGAATTTGCTTAAAACAACTCCACATTGTCTATCATTCCTACTCTGCCATCGTACTTAAGAAAACATTAAAATATACCTTTCAAGAGACATGACTGGTACAAAAACATTACTTTTTAGTCTCTCAAATATACCACAGAATGAAAGCAATAAACATAGATTCAAATATTTTTTCTGAGACCCTCAATATTTTAGAAAGATTAAGATACTATATTCACATTACAGATTCATGGAGTACGGAAGGGACCCTTAGTTTCATAACCGAATATGAAATATTGCTGGAAGTAATAAACAAGGGAAAGTTGAAGCAAAAAGATGCCTTTCAACAAATCGCAAGCAATATGCGGAAAAAAAATATTGTTGTAAATGCAAAACAATGCTCACCTAAACTTGCTTCCTTAAAAAGAACTTACAAGAAGCTAAAAGACCACAACAATAAATCGGACAATGACCGTCAAACGTGGCAATATTTAGAGGTATGTTTATAATTAATTTTTACGCGAGTTGCTAATAATGAGAAACATTTTTTGTTTCGCTACTTCTTTTAACTTTATTTACAGAGGATGGAAAACATGTTTTACAAAAAGCCCTGAATACATCCAGTCGCTTTATGTAGCTCGAGGACAGACCCTGATAATGATGCTCAAGAAGAAATTACTAAGGAAGTCCCCATAATTTGTTTAGCTCCAAGTTTTATTATATAAAATGTTATTTAAGCTAAAAAATTCCTGGCCAATTTTATAAAAATTGAAAAATACTTTTTCATTGTGCGATCTGTTTTTTGTGTTGCAGGATGAAAACGTTGACGCCGAAACAGTACAATTGAAGAAAAAATTGATGAGCTGGTAGAACAAACTAAACAACGGTAAATGCAGCGTGCTTAGCAGCACGCTGCAAAAATGGAGCGGATGGACATGTTATTGGGGATTCTCGAACGGAGACGAGACTGACATTAAATGACCTGGCGATTCTGGCTATTATCTGTGATTCATACTAATGTTTATTAATTACGTTGTTATATGTTTGAAAGAAAATAAATTTGAGTTGTTCACGTTACGTTTTTAGTCATTTTCAAAGATTAAAGTTTTCAGTTATTTAATTATATACACTACCTACGAAAAGTTTCCGGACAAAAGTTGAAAAGAGTGCCGGAATGGTTTTTTATGCCATTTTGCCGGTAGTTGGCCTAGACTAATTTAACCAACGCCATTTTAAAGAGGAGCAGTGTACCTTCATTTTCGCTTTTAAAAACATTTTGAGGATTTTTTTAATAATTAGCACCCAGTTTGGAAAACAATAATTTTTGGTCAACAAGAAGTACTACAACTTGTTACCGTCTTGAGGTGTTGTAAACCTCATCGCTTTCGTCCTCCGGAGCAATTTTCAAATTATTTATTTTTTCTTAACAATCGAAAAGATATAATTGAAGCTTCGACTTCTCCCTTTATGATTTTCGTCAAAGAAATGCGTTAACAAATTTTTTACTAGCAACAGTGTCCACTCACAGAAAAGAAAGGACAACAAATTGTCACGTCGATAATTACCGGGATATTTAAGGCGGTTAAGTTCGGTAGAATACCCTATATAATTTATACATAAAAACGTATATACGTTTATGTATGATTCAGGATCGCCATGCGGGGCATCGATTTTTATATGCGTACCATTGATAAGTCCAATCACACCAGGGAAACCATATTTCTGTTTAAAATGTCTTGCAGTATCCATAGCTTCTTCGTTACTTGGCCACTTTATAATGCTTACCCGGATACTGATTAAAGCTCTAACCACTCTTCGAACAACGGCTATTGCAGTGCCTTTTCCAACGCCAAAGTGTTCACGTATCAATCTATGAATGTGCAAACATGTTTTCATATATATGTATCTGTTGGATGCACGAGTCGGTATGAAACCAAATACGAAGAAGAAATTTAAAAGCATAATATGAATAGGCTTCGCAAACATTGAGGATCATTAAAATCTAAACCTATATTCTCAGCTTCCTCGTTATGATTACGATGGCAATATACCTATTCTATATCCGATTAAGAGAATAAGAGTAACAAGGAAGAAAGATCTTGAGACAATGATTCCATCCGTGCTAATCATCGGACAAACATGAACTTCGACGATCTAGGTGGAACGCAACCCGTTCACCGTTGTGACAGTAACGACGAGTCGATTACAAATATCGACGGATTGGAAAAGTACTCGACATCATGTATGCTAGTGGAACATAACGGCTGCTCGAAGTAGTCTCTCTGCCGTTAATCGTCTTCTTTCTAATGTAAATTGACTTCAGGGACGATCTGCCTTAATTCCTTTCTCAATCGAATAGTCAAATGCAGAGTACATTTCCTGGAGGCTGACGATGTTATTCTAATGTAATTTACGGGTCTATAGCGAGTATTTGCTCAATCTTTTCGAGCTTTTTACTAATCCTGTGGATCTGTGTTCCTTGTGTTCTCTATATGTATAATACACGTATGTACGTGCATACCATACATCTATATACATGGTGAGTTTTTTATCTGCGAACATCAAAACATCTTAATTGGATTACCATATTTAAAAAAAACGTTTTAGATAAAACTTTTAAGAGGTTGAGATGGTCGAATAATTGTGACCTTGAACCTGTCTTTGAATGCAATTTCCAATTTCACGCTTATCTTTGATTTTTTAAATGTGAATCCATGTTTTTATGATGGCATCATGTTTCCCAAGTAAAAATGAAAAACTTTTGTTTCTAAATTGTTTCTCGAGACTGATCCGTTCTTCAATTGTTCATTGTATTGTAATCCTTTATTTGTTCCCTTTCGGGTTACAAAGACTCCCGCCTCTCGCCCTTTACAATCTTTTCTATTTACATTTCCTTACCCTATGATCTTATTCTACCTTATCCACTACTTATTGTTCTACCTTAGCCTATTTACATTTGCCTTATACTACGTCTTACTTCTACCTCGCTTTTCCTTTCCTCCTCGCCTTTCTCTCGCACGCTCGCTCGCTATTCTACTCGCCATTCGCTCGCTCGCTTCCCTCTGCTCTCTCTCGCTCGCTCGCCTTTACATTTTCCTCGCCGCCTTTCTTTCTCTCTCTCCTTCTCACTTCTCTTTTCCTATTCTCTACTTATCTATCGCCCTTCTCTCCTCTCCTTCCCTCCTCCTCCCGACTTCTGTTTCCTCTCCATTCACTCCATTCCTTCTTTCACTCCCTTCTTTCCTCTTCCCCCTCCCCGTTTCCCTGTTCCTCCTTTTTTTTGTGTTCTCTTGCTGCGTCCATTTCCTTCATCCACTCCACTCCTCCCCCCTCCTCTCTCAATATTTCTCTTATCCTCTCTCCTATCCCCTTACTCTCTTCTCTTTCCCCCTTGCACCTATCCAATACGTGTTCCCACGTCTCTTCTTCTCTCCTGCACATTCTGCACATCCTTTCCTCCTCCTCCTCCCAGTATTTCCCTTCCCTCATTTCGTTCCCTAACCTATACCTCGCTATTCTCCTATACCTTTCCTCTGTCCAGCCTGCCCTTAGATATTTTGGTACCCCCCCCCCCCCGGTCCTTACCTCCCTACACCACCTATTGTACGTTGACTCCCTAATCCTCTCCTCTCTTTCCTCCTCCTGTTCCCTCCTGTTCTCCTTCTCTACGTTCTCATATCCTTCCCCCTCCGTCCCATTTTCCTCTCTCCCTTTTCTTCCTTTCTCTTTCATCTCTTTTCTCTCCTTCTCCCATTTCGACAATCGCTCTTCCCCCTCCCTTTCCCTTTTTTCTATTTCCTCTAAGCATTCTCTTGCTATCTCACTTCCTTCTCCTCTTTTCAGCTTTTCTTCATACCTCCACGCCCTCCTTCCTGCCCTTGTTCTTATTTTCCACCTTTTTGCTTCTTCCCTGACCATATATCCTGGCGTCCTCCAGTCCAACCCTAACGTCCATCTTATATATCGTTCCTGCATGCTCTCTATTCCCTTCCTTTCCTCCCAACCCCAAATTTCCACCCCGTATCCCATCACCGTCCACACCAAAGAATCAAACAGCCACATCCTTCTTTCCCAATTTCTCTCGAATTTCCTTTTCCCTATACCCCACACCTGTTTCATCACCGCCCCCGCCTTCCTTATCCTATCTCTTCGTTGTCCCTCCTGTCTCCCGTTTTTCTTAAACACATATCCTAGATATTTGAATTCCTTTACCTCCTCTATCCTCCTTCCTCTCCACTTCCATTTTATTTCCGTACTCCTCCCGCCCCCCTTCCTAAATCTCATTACTTTCGTTTTCCCTACGTTTACCTCCAATCTCTTTTTCTCAAAATACCCTTTCAGTCTCCTTATCATACTCTCCATTTCCTCCTCTCTCTCTCTCCGCCAACACCACCACATCATCCGCATAAGCTAACGAGCATATTCTCCTCCCTCCCACTCTCACCCCTCCCCACCTTCCCTTACCTAACTCCTCTTCCAAATCCGCCGTCAATATGTTGAACAAAATCGGACTCATTGGACATCCCTGCCTAACCCCCCTTCCCGACCAAAAACCTTCCCCTATCTCGCCCTCCGCTTTCACCCTGCTTATCGTTTCTCTATACACCTCCTCTACTCTCTCTCTCAACCCTACCCTTACTCCTCTCTTTTCCATCGCCTCCATCAACATTTTTCTATCCACCGTATCAAATGCCGCCTTTAAGTCCACGAACATCCCTATCACTCTCCCTTTCTCTTCCGCTAACCTTTTATTTACTATGTAGTTTAATACATAAATATTATCCACCGTTCCCATCCCTCTTCTGAAGCCCGTCTGGTTATGTGGAATCATTTTCTTTTCCTCCACTTCCTGTTCCAATCTCCTCACCAACACCATCGTATATATTTTATATATCGTCGGCATTAGCGTTACCCCTCTGTACTCCTCCACTTTCCTCCCCTCTCCCTTTTTTACTATCGGCGCAATTATTCCCGTTTTCCATTCCTCCGGCCATCCTTCCCCCCTCCTCACCCTCCTGCATATCTCCCATGCGATCTCCACTGCTTTTTCTCCCCCGCACTTCCACGCTTCATTCGGCACCTCGTCCCATCCCATCGCCTTTTCTTCTTTCAATTTCTTTATCACTTTCCTTATCTCCTCCTTGCTTATTTCTTCCTCCTCTCCTCTTCTCCCTTTTGTTTCTATCCCCATCCTTACTTTTCCCTTCACCCCCCCCCCCCTAACAGTCCCATAAAATATTCCTTCCACTCCTCTTTCTCTATTCCTTCCGTTATCCTTTTCCTGCCTTTCCTTCCTCTATTCACAATCCTCCACACACTGTCTTCTGTCTTTGCCTGCTCTATTTTCTTTATCAATCCCTCCCTCTCCTCTTCCTTTTTCTTTTCACATAACTCCTCACATAACTCCTCTCTCTTTTTCTCTCTGTATTTCTCTTTCGTTTCCCCTTTCTTCCTCCCTCTCCTCAGCTCCTTTCTCGTCTCTGCCTTTTTCTCTCTGCACTCTTCATCCCACCATCCCTCCCTCCTTTTCTTCTCTTCCCTTTCTGTTCCCTTTTCTTCGCTTTCCCTTACTTCTCTCTTTATTTTCTCTATCGCCCCATTTATCGCTTCCTGTGCCTCCTCTTCTTCCATCCTAATTCCCTGTATTCCTTCTACATATCTCTCTTTTCTTTCCTCTGACCATTTTCCCCTGCTCGGTCCCACTTCTTTCCTCTCCCCTTTCTTCTTCCTCTCTCCCTTTCCTTTTTTCACCGTTACCACTAGTGGCTGATGATCTGATTCTATCTTGTCCCCTACTTCCAAGCACTTTATCCCCATTCTCGTATTTTCATCCCCCAGCACATAGTCTATCACCGTCTCCCCTCTCGCTCCTATGTACGTATACTCTCCCTCCTCGTCTCCCTCTATATTCCCATTCATAATCTCCCATCCCACTTCCTCTAACCTACTTACCATCTTCCTCCCTTCCTCGTTCACCTTCCCATTTTTTGATCTCCTTCCCCCTTCCTTCTCCTCTTCCTCTGTTCCCGCTCTCCTCCCTTTCGTTCCAGTCCTTGCATTAAAATCCCCTCCTACTATCACTTTTTCCTTCTCGTTTTGTCCTTCCATAAACCCCCTTATTTTCTCTAGTTTCCTTCCCACATCTCCGTTTACATATACCGCCACTACCGTCCATACCTCTTCCCCCGCTCTCACCCTTCTCCAAATGATCCCTTCTTCTTCCTCCTGCTCCCCCTCTTCCTTCTCCATCGCCATCTCTTCTCTCACCCTCATCAACATTCCTCCCATCGCCCTCCCTTTCTTATTTCTCTTCTTCGCTCCTTGTCTCGTCCATTTATATCCCTTCGGTAGCTTACGCTTTATCTTCTCCCAATTTTTCCCCTCTATCCACGTTTCTATTGCCACTATTACTTCCCATTCCTCTAGCTCTTTCCAGAAATCCTCATCCTTGTTCCCCAGCCCTGCCACATTCCAAAACCCTATGTTCCATTCTTCTCTTCCTCCCTTCCTTTCTTCCCCGCCTCTCCCCCGTTTTTTGACGCTTCCTTCTCTCCCCCTTGCCCCTCCTCACTTGTTCGCCCCCCTTCTTCCGTCCTGTCTTCTTTCTCCCCCTTCTCTCTTCCTCTACAATCCTCCATACCTTCCCTCTCCTCATCCCAGAACCACCACTCCCCATTCACCGACAATTTCCCGCGTCTCATCTTTACTATTTTCCCCTTCCTTCTTTCCCTTTCTCCTATTTCCCTTATCCTCCATTGCATCCTTCTCTCCTGCCATGTCATATATTCCTCTATTATCTCCCTCCTTCCTCTTAGGTTCCCTTTCTTCCTCATCACCTCCCTCTTCCCCTCCTCGTCCTCCATTCGCACCTCTATCATCGTCTCTCTCCTTCCTCCTCTTCCTTTTCCTATCTCTTTTGCTTTTGCCATTTTCCCCTGTACTCCTATTCTTTCGAGCACCCCCTTCACTGTTTCCTCCACCGTCCCCCCTACTTCCACCCTTTTTATTACTATGTTCCTTCTTGTTTCTTCTCTCTCTCTCTCTCTTCTCGTCTTTACTCTCCATTTCCTTCACTCTCTCTTCCAGTTCCCTATTCCTTTCTCCTACTGTCCTCCTTCCCTCCCCCCCCCCTTTTCTTCTTTTTCCCTCTCTATTTCTATTCTTCTTATTCTCCTTTCTATTTCTTCCATTCCTTCCCTCCCTTGCTCCGTTTTCTCCGCCACCCTCTCTAATTGCCCCAATCTCTCCTCCAGTCCTTCTTTTTCCCTTCTCCAACTTTCTTCCCTTTTTTTTATTTGCTCCTTTATCCTCTCCATTCCCTCTTTCACTTCTCTCCCTATTTCCTCACTCACTTCCCTCACTATTTCCTCTCTCTGCCCCTTTATCTCCTGTTTCACTCCCTGCAACTCTTTCCTCATCTCCTCCCTCATTTCTCTTATCATTGCCACTATACTCTTCTCCTCCCCCCTTTTATTCTCTGGTGATCTATATATCCTCCTGTTCTTCTGCGCTGCCTCCCTTTCTTCCTCCTCTTCTTCCCCTTCCTTTCCTTCCATCCGCTCTCTCTTCCTTTTCCAGAATTCGTTTATTTCTACCAAATCCCCCGCGCTCGCACTTCTTTCCATCCCTAGCTTCTCCGCACTCGTTTTCCTACCCCTTTTCTTCCCCTCTTCCTCACCCTTTTTTCCTTCCGGTCCCATTTCCTATTTTATTTCACCTCTCTTCGTTTCCCTTTTTATTTTCCACTTCCTACTCTCTTTTCCTCGCCGCTCCCTTCCTTACCTACCGACTCTCTACCTTCCCTCACTCACTCGCTTCCTACGCCTCTCACCGTTGGCGCTACGCCGCTACTCTTACCCACCACCTCGCTCGCGCCTCTACCTACTTTCCTATCCCGCGCCTGCCTGTCTGTATTCCCCCTAAAGCCTCCTAACCTCTTTCTGTTTTTCGCACTTCTCTCCTCTGTTTATTTCGACCTTTCTTTCCTATTTTCCCCTGCTTTTTCTCCACTGCCTTCTTCTCTTCCCTCTCTTCTTCACTCCTACTTCCTTTCTTCCCTTTTTTCCTCTACTTGCCTCACTTTTCACTACTTTCCTCTCACGCACTCACCACACACGTCTTTCCACGCACGCACCGGAAACGGAAGTCCTTCAATTGTTCATTGATAACAGATATTAAACTTTAAATCCCCAACTATGCATAATCCTGAGGACAGGGTTAAAGTCGATAAAATGATATCGTATTTTCAATTTATATTGGTAATTCAATTTCTATTAGTAATATTTGTGGTAAATTCCACGGATAATGTTTATCTAATGCCGGATTTTTGTATGTATAAACTGTCACATTCAGAGGTTGAGAACATTTTTGTGATCACAAAACCATTTCTTCATACAGAGTATTCTTATATTCTTTTAATTATATTCAATGATTCACGAATTATCTCATTTTTTAAAATGGTGACCTTATTATTTGGCCCGATTGCTGTGCCAATAGAGGTAATGTGTGTACAAGACAAAATTGAAATAGTTGAATGGGTTGGAATGGGGAATTTAGATGATGATGTCATTCTTTATGCTGAACATTTTGCACGCAGGATTCGATCACGCTCTATTTTATGTCTGTTTGTCAAATAATTCACTATTGACGAAAGTATACAAGTAACAAGAAGAAACCGTCAAAGAACAGTTCCTGGAATTAATTCAGTTGATGTATTAGCTGTAGTGTTACATATCCCTTCTCTTATGTTAGTACTCAATTCTTCGAACTTGTATTTGCAATGTATTAAAATATAACAAATAGCACGCTTTTTATATCTCACTGCATCAGAGCCTTCATACTGCATCAGGAATGCCCATAATTTTCAGAGCAGAGTGACATTTCAACAATGGGTGCTTCACCAAATATAAGAAAATCTAAAAATATGTTTCATCAAGTAAGACTGTGTCGCTTTTTAGGAATTGCAACACTACTAGTAGACATAACATACATTATTGTTGGATTAAAAATACATGCTGGATATGCTGTGATATACATTGGCATCCTTGATCCGCCATCGTTTGGCGTAGATTAATTGGCGACAAACTTACGGTACAGCCTGAGTGCGGGCATCCGGCGGAGCAGTCAACGGTACGCGGAAAAGGCGGTATGGAGCGTGTCATGTGCGTGGCGGTATGGACCGAATACACACTTACAAGGGATCTGTCTAGGGTCGAATACTCCGATTTTTATTAAATTTGACATTTTAGTAGAATGGACGAAAATAGGCAACAGATATTTTTTATACGTGCGAAGATTAATTTTGAAGAGATGAAATACACCTTCGAAAATAGGGGGTTTTCTCGTTCTTCATCAATAACTTTTGAACGGTACAAGATATAAAAAAGTTACAAATTACAAGTGCATTTATTTTTTCTCGTACTATACACTGGAAATGAGAATGATGCAGAAAAGAACAACTTTCAGATTGTTTATTGCAAAAATAAAAATTGTTCATACGTATCTCCGAGAATTTTTAACCGATTAGGATATAAATTTACATACACGTAGATGATGGAAAAATAGTGGACACATGTTTTTTTGTTTTTTTAATATCTCATAATTAAGGGGGTCAAATCGCCTCTCGGTATTTTAGCCAACTACATACATCGTATGATCTGCTAGTCTTTTGCACAATTCGGGTTAAAATCACGTTAATATAAGTTCGTTTCCATACGCGAGTGCATATTGCAAATTGCACTCCCTCACCCCTCCATTCCCCAACATTCCCCTCTGGAACGTGCAAAGTTCTTACCGTACGGCATGGGCTCGTAGAAATAAAAATGGGTTGCAATGAAAATATAATCAGTGGAACTAGTCGACACGAATGTTTTCATTTTGGCGGAATGTCATTTTTAAGGGGTGAACGCACACTTAAGAACTTTATTCTTTCGTGAACGGGCCGAGATAAAAACGGTTCAACGGGACAAAATGTTGTATTCTTCGACTACTAGACGTTCATAACGATAATGACGAATACAACAACAAATGGCGTATTGTTTATCTACCCCGCAGCATTTTATTCAGAAACACTCTCGAAACCACAAGTGTATGATACAATGAGAAAAGATTTTCTAGCTGTAGTTTACGCAGTAGAGCACTTTTGCGCGTACTTATACGGTAGATGATTTACATGATGACATATAATAGAGATGTCCCGCTTGCCTAAATAGTAAATACGACCTCTCACAGCAGTTTTAGCACCGGCAAATAACACTCAACGATTACGACTTTAAAATACAACACTTACCGGCAAACACGAACCACGTCGCAGACACTCTATCTAGAAACCCCATTGTTGACATACTCATCGGAAAAAGCGACAGTTCTTCAATGGAAGAACCTTGTTCCGAAAAGACCAAAACATTCACACCAACCAAATACACGGAAGCAGCTTGATTCAGACGAAGAATCGGGCAATCCAACACCCCAAAAGGAAAGAACAAAGCCACCAAAACACAGAAAGTGAAAACGAACATGAAGACAACATACAATCTAAATCAAATCCAATAATCGACGATGAATCTGCGCTAACAGAGGAGAAAACAAATATAGGAAAATATTGCACAGATGTCATCATAGAGACAGAACAACGAAGGGGCAACTCACAAAAAATATAACGACCCAGAAGCGTACAAAGGACAATACGGCAAAGGGATTGAATACGACAAATAAGCGCAAACAACCAAAGACATGAGACGAAACTATAGCAGAAAAATATACAACAGCAAAGAACTAATAAGAAAAAAAAATGAGAAAAAGGCAAAGAAAGAGTCAACGAATTAAATAAAAGGAATCAACGGTTTGCAGACATCATTCCTATAAAAAATGGAGAAAATAAAGACGAATGGGCAAATAAGGACAGATACCAACGAGTCCCGTAACCAAACGCTACTCAAACGCATCCACAAAAATGAAAAACAGAACGCAAATCGGAAAACCAAACAAAAGAACCGGCAACGCCTAAGGCTTACAGCAGGGAACAACAGATTTCCGGATCAGCAATACATATCGGAGAGGTGACTGCTGATAAGGGAACAGATGCAGCAGTTACGGAACCAACGTTACGATCACATATAAATCCAACAGAAACAGAAGATATTCAGAGAAATACAGAACTACAAGTGCAGCCAAACTTTAGTTCACCATCGCCACCACCAACCGATAATTCATCAAAGGCAACATTAAGCGAATGCACCTCAAGTGAAAACAACGTAACAGAAGCTGGTAGTGGTACACAATTAGTACCATCACCGATTACAAACGAAAATGACGCACAAAGAATCTCGACCCGCAATGAGAAGCTAGGAAATATTGAAAGACGTAATAAATAAAAATCAATTTATCATACACAAACGAATATCCTAGTACAACCAGACAATATTACATACGTCCTATCACCAGACTATACAACGAATACCATAATATCAGAAATTCTACAGGGAAAATGCAGAATCAATCAACAATCATTTTTGGATTGTAACCCCCAACTTGATGATATTCTGATTACCCGCCGAGAAATCACTTGCTATTTTGCCATAATCTATAAACAAAAATCAGCAGATTCATTAATTATCACGGAAGTTCGAAACTGCTTAAGAATTATTCGAGGTATTCAATAAACTGCAGCAACAAATTTGTACAATCTCAAAGGATCCAAAAATCCTAAACTCATTCATTTAGGCAGACATCAAATCATGTGTACGAGTAAAGTCAACATCTTGAATATTAGCCCGCCAAGCCAAGCGAAAACTCGTATGACTCACAATCAGTTAACATCATTCATCGATATAACATTCTCAACCCAAACAAATTTCTCTCTCAAAAATACCAATACATATATGCATATGTGTTGGTGTATTCATATAGTACATCGGTTCGGTGTGTTACCCCTGCATTCGCCCCCTCTCCGCCCCGCGCAATAAAAATACGCACGTTTTGCATTTTATTTCATTGCGTTCGGTGGAAAAATTATTAACGTTTTTGAATCGTAGCCCCGCGTCTCTCGACGAGAGTCGCCGTTCGGATCAACATATATTTGTACACACGTACTCATAGCCGAATCGCGCGCTAGCAGCATATTCAACAGTTATGACAACGTCAATGCAACTATCGGGAATATTCATTGTATGGTATTGTCACGCCGATGAGAGGGGGATATCACAGGACGAGGGTAAACCAAATTAATAAACTGAGCAAGGACTTCACAAGAAACAAGAATAATAAATACTTTATTGCTCAGAATAATTAATAAATCTCAAAACAAAAGAATGTATTCGTTACAAAAAGAAAAAAAAACAAAATCAATATTATTATATCGGCGGACGATCTCCGGGGCGGATATCTATCGGATCGAAATCTCGAATCTTTCAGATTTCGAAAATAAGACGCAACAATAAACTCTATATAAATTTTAATAGTCTGGGCACCAGTTCAATTTTTACAAAATTAACAAAATCACAAAAATATATCATTTATGAGGAATATTGGGAGGACTAGCTCGGGAAAGGGGAATTCTGAACTACAAGGGGAAAGGGGGAATCTCAGGATGGGTTCTCCGACTCTATGTAGCCTCTTGGTTATTACCCCTGGCTGGGAGTGGCGAGGAGGGGGGGGGCATGACTCTAATTACAATTTTTGGGGCTAATAAAAAGGGGAAAAACTCAAAAAGGGAATGTCAATATCTTTGGAAAGGAACTGTGCAAACACTTACATTTGTGGCAACTCTCCGTAGTTCGTTCTGTCGTTCGATCGTTTCGCTTTTCCTCCTCGCACTCTAATATTCGATTCTGCTTCGCTTTTCTTCCTCGCACTCTAATATTCGCTCACTCCCACTCTGATGATTTCTCTCATACGGTTCGCTTCTTTTCTTCTCTAACACTTCTCCACGCAAATTGCTGTCGCCTACACTCGCCGGCGGCTATCCTCAAAGTCCCGACCATGTGGCCGACCGGAAGCTCGCGAAATTTTCACGGCCTCGTGATAGGCCGGGTCGTCCTGAATTTTGGTTGGGCAGCAGCGGCACGGGTCAAGCGATAACGGGTCGATGGGAAATCAATATCTTCGGGACGGACTAGGGAAATCTATCGGGAGTTGGGTGTAATTAGGTGAGGCGGTCGGTACGGTAGAGTCGCTCTCATAGGTATCGGGATTTAGGGTAATTGGGATTGATTATTCTCGTTGCGCGCTGCTGCCATCTCGTTCGTTCTTGCGTCACCGTGTCAATCGATGACCGGTGGACGATGAACGGGACGATCTATGTGAATTTTGGCGGGTATTCCTTCGGTGTGGTGAGAGTGATTTCGTGGTTTCTTCGTGTTTCCTCCTGGACGACCTCGTACCTCTGGTGGCGATATTTTGGGCCAGTCAGGGTGTCCTCAGGATGTCCTTGATGGTGGCGATGGAGTAGTACGGGTTGCAGGTCTTCTTTCTTTCGATGGTGGGTTTCTTCGGGGCGTCGATAAGTGTTGCACATTTATAAAAATTGGGAGGAACGGGAATTTGGGGATTAAAAATCATAATTCCTTACTTACGCTTTTAAGTTGTACGTGCAACGGTTGCCTTTGAGGGCCACCGGCGTGAGGGTAATTGTGCAACGTCACAATATACATACATACATATATATACATACATACATACATATATATACATATGTACATACATACATATATATATCCATTTATTTATTTATTTAGTCATTTATATATAAAATACACGTTTTTTCTCAACGGTAGTCCGGAAAAATGGGTTTTATACTTCGAAATTTTAGGAAAAAATAGCAAGGTTCACTCTCTGCCACCTTTGTCTATGCACTGTCAAGATTTCAGCTCGATCGGTTTCTCATAGCGGGCGTAAGGTTTGTTGACGTTTTTGAATCGTAGCTCCGCGTCTCTCGACGAGAGCGGCCGTTGGAATCGACATAGATTCGTACACGCGTACCCATAGCCAAATCGCGCGCTAGCTGTCTATTCAGCAGCTATGACAAAGTCAATGCAACTATCGGGAATATTCATTGTATATACACACACACACACACACAAACACACACACACACACCCCGTGCCGGGTTTGCTGGATACCGCATCGGGCGTCTCTCCAGCTGGCGGATAGGGGAAGGCCCGGCAGATATCTCGGGTACCGAGGAAACGAAGTACTCGGGGTGGACCACAATCCAGCTAGGGGAAGGAACCCCGAAAATAAACCAGCCATGGAGAGAAAACAGGAAGGAAACACGTCTATGATGCAGCGGCCCGGAACCCCAGTATCGGCGTCCGGCAGAGGTGAGCTAGCAGGCCTCGAGACGTCGTCATCAAACGACTGCAACAATCAATGCGGCCGCAAGGTCTTCAGGATGCCTGACATACCGAAACAGGAGAGGCAACAAGCTTTCGAACGACTTGGAAGCAAGATGAGACGAATTGGCACGATACATTGAGGATAAAACGAATGTGCACGGAGCAATACGCTCTCTGGTCAAGGCTATCAGAAGTTCTTATGGGGTTGGCAAGCGAACAAAAGGCGGCCATGCTTCGGAACGAACGCACGAGCAAGCGCAACTAACACCCGCTGCAAGCAAAACGACCGATGCTCGAGGGTCAGAAGAAGAAACGCCAAAAGCTAAGTGGAAAAGGAAGAATAATAGTCCTCTACTGATGGAAACCGCGCCGACCACCACGAAAAAGAACAGAAGAGACACACGAACACCCTCTCCAATGGAAGGAAGAAAAGAGAGACGAGTACCACCCACAAACACGGAAAGCCAATGGCAGGAGGTTCGCAGAAGGAAACCCCTGAAACAGCGACTCAAATCGACACTCCCCGGAGTGATCATAATCCAGAAACAAGGACCGCTCTGCTATGCAGAAATCCTTAGCAAGGTCAAGAAGGACCCGAATCTAACAGAGCTAGGCAAAAAGATGAACGCGATCCGGAAAACTGCGGCCGGAGACCTAATCCTCGTTTTAGACAAGTCCGCCACCAAGCAAGTCACTCAGCTTAAAACATCCATCGAGGCGGCACTAGGCGAGGAAGCCAAGGTAGCGAGTCGGGTGCAACACACGGAGATGGAGATCAAGGATCTGGATGAAGTCACAACGAAAGAAGAGATTGTGGAAGCACTTATCGAGCAGTTCGGCGAGATGAGCGGGCTAACGGTGGACTCGATCAAATCGCTCAGGAAGGCCTACGGCGACACACAAACCGCGGTGGTAAGGCTCTCTGCCGAAACACCTAAAATGGCAATCGAAGCTTAGAAAATACGTGTTGGCTGGGTACAGTGTCGGGTCAGAGACAAAATACGACCGACAAAATGCTATAAGTGTTGGCAATTTGGACACACCTCGCTAAACTGCAAGGAGGAAGCTGATAGGATCAACAACTGCATCAGATGCGGAAAACGAGGACATAAAGCGGATAAATGCAACAGCGGTCCTTGCTGTATGCTCTGCCGTGACAAAGGCGAGAACACCAAGAGTGATCACGCAGCGGGAAGTAGAAGGTATCCACAATACGCTGAAGCAATGCGGAGAGTGACGCAGAGAAGAAGAAGATGAGGATACTGCAACTTAATCTGAACCATTGTGAAGCCGCACAAGATCTGCTAATGCAGACGGTACGCGAGATGAGAATCGACATAGCCATCATCTCAGCAGCATAGAAACATGGATACCCAACCCTGGGAAACAAATTCCACCAGCAGGACCGCAATCTGGTCTTGCGGCGGACATCCATTCCAGGAGATTATGAAGGAACCAGAGTCAGGATTCGTCCGCGTAAAGGTGGAAGGCATCCACCTGTATAGCTGCTACGTCTCCCCGAATGCAGGGATTGAGGAGCTTGAGGATCTCCTAGACTGGCTGGTCGACGATGCTCGTGGACGTAGCCCAGCAGCTATCGCGGGAGACTTCAATGCGTGGAATAAGGATTGGGGTAGCACAGAAACGAACACAAGGGGGCAGGTCCTCCTGGAAGCCTTCGCTTCGCTGAATCTGGTGCTATTAAACCGCGGAGATGCCTTTACTTTCGGTAGAGGGGACACAGGATCCATAGTTGATCTCACATTTGTCAGTGGCCGTCTCGCAAACAGAAACGTCGAATGGAAGGTGAGTGAAAGCTACACGAATAGCGACCACAAGGCAATACTATGGCAAGTATCATGCGACCCAAGGAACAGGAAACCACCATGTCCCAGAAAGGCAGCAGGGTGAAAGTCAAAGGCATTTGATGAAGGAATCTTTCGCTTGGTATTAGCAGAGGAAGTCAGCCAGGGGGACACTGCAGAATCCAAAGTAAAAAAAGTCACGGAGGGCGTAAAAAGACCCTGCGACGGCTCAATGCCAAGAAGCCAAGAGCGGAACAAGCATCTCCCCGTGTTCTGGTGGAACGATGAAATCGCCCAACGCCTCAAGGAATGTCTCAGAGCTAGGAGGCTACACCAACGAGCACGGAATAGAAATTGAGACGGAGTCCCCCGCGAAACTCTGCAGGCAAACTACAAGCAGGCACGAGCCTCCCTGAAGATAGCTATTCGATCCAGCAAACGACGATGTTGGAAAGAACTCTGCAACGAGATAGACAGCGAACGTATAAAACGGTCATGAAAAGAGTGAAGTGCGTCTCTATGCCGACGCCTACTTGCCCCTCACTCTTGAGGAGCATAGTCGAGATGCTGTTCCCCAACAAGCGGAATACGCGCACCCCAGCCAGGAAGTAGCCGAGGGCGACACGTTCCGTCCCATAGCGTATGACGAGTCGAAGAACGCCAGCAGTAGGCTAGGAACAGGCAAAGCACCGGGGATGGATGGAATTCCCAATATAGCCTTGAAAGCGGCTATCGAGGCAATACCAGATATATTCTTAGAGATGTTTAACGCATGTCTCAGGGCGAGCGTATTTCCTAAACCATGGAAGAGGCAGCGGCTAGTTCTTCTTCCTAAAGGGAAAAAACCTCCAGATGAACCATCGTTATACCGGCCTCTCTGCATGCTGGACAGCGTCGGCAAAATCCTGGAGCGTATCATACTCAACAGGCTCGAGGAAACCACAGGAGATAGCCTCTCCGAGCACCAATATGGATTTAGGAAGAACCGCCGATTTTGATGAAATTTGGCATGATCATAGAACGGACAAAAATAGGCGACACGTATTTTTTTATACGTATCAAGATTGATTTAGAAGGGGTGAAACGCACCCTCGAAAATAGGGGTTTTTTTCGTTTTTCGTCGATAACTTTTGAACAATACGAGATATGAACAAATTTCAAATTGCAAATATATTTATTTTTTTCGCGCACTATATACTGGATATGAGAATGGTGCAGATAACAACAAATTTCATATTGTTTATTGCAAATACGCAATTTTTTTCATACGTATCTCAGAGAGTTCTTAACCGATTGGGATGCAAATTTGCATACAGGTAGAGGGTGACAAAATAAAGTTTACGTGTTTTTTTTGTTTTTCCGATATCTCATAATTACGGGGTTAAAACTACCCTTCGATTTTTTACTCAACTGCATCGTATAATCAGCTGGTCTTTCGCCATTCCGGGTTAAATTGACGTTAATATAAATTCGTTTGAATACTCGAATACATATTTGTAAATGCCCCCCCCCCCCCCCCCCCCCCCCGACCGTTCAAAGTTCGTACCGCGCGGCATGGATGAAAATTTGTAGAAATAAAATGGGTTGGGCTCGAAGATCAATCAGTCAAAATAATCGATACAAATTTCCCTGTTTTGACTTAACGTTACCCTTAAGGGGACAACTCAAAAACTTTATTCATTCGTGAACGGGCGGAGATAAAAAAAAAAGTTTATAGGGACAAAACGTTCTGCTCTTCGAATACTAGATGTTCGTGATAATAATGATGAATATAACAACAAATGGCATATTATTTATTGCAATAATTCGTGAATAATTGGATGAAAATCACTCTTTAACTGTTCGTTCATATCGGTACAGAAATAGGTGAGTCTTTTGCTATTTCGGAATAATTTCCTGCTTCGGAAAGTAACTGGATTACTATGGTATGTTTACGAAAAAAGTCTCTTCGGCATATACTGCCTTGGAAGATTAAAATATAATCGGAAAACTTTAATAACCATTTTAACAGTAAATTTGTTATGGATTATACGTATTACAATAATGATAGTCGTGATAAAAGTGTTTGAAACACAGAGATTTTTTACACCACCCATAAGTGACAACAGCTGCTTCGCCGCATATGTCGCATGTCGGTGCATTTTGTGAAAAGCAGAATTGTACCGGATTTTCGAACTTTGGTGGTCTTTCTTCTACATAACCGCTTTTGTACCACGCATATTTATAAGTCGTGGAGAAGAAAATTGGTTGTATGTAAGAGATTGTAATTTAACAATATTATCTCTCAAGTGCAGATTAACGTCGTAGTTGTACAATATTACTATGTCTGAGAAGTGTTTGATGAAGTTTTTCCATACACGGAAACCATAAACATCAAGGTGCTGTATCATATCCGTTATACCTGCAAAAATTACGAATTGCAATTTTAACTAATTGTCTATAGAACTAATGAAACTAGTGTAATATATTTATTTGCTGGAATAGTTAAAACTTTAATATCTTCCCCTTGCATACCCATGTCTTTCAACGCTGTTGGGCATTCACCGCTTTAAGAATTCAGAAGTATTACGGATTTTGGACCAGTATTAAGAATGTATACTTCTTGGAACCAACGCTTGAAATGATCAGTCGTCAATTTTCCAGATTTTGAAGCCAATAGAAATATATTTTGGGCTCTGAATATAGTTTGTTCTACTCGAGGTCCAAATTTGCCCGTAGGTTCGTTTAAAACGATGAGTGGTACAAAAGCGGTTATGTAGAAGAAAGACTACCAAAGTTCGAAAATCCGGTACAATTCTGCTTTTCACAAACTGCACCGACATGCGATATATGCAGCGAAGCAGCTGTTGTCACTTGTGCGTGGTGTAAAAAATCTCTGTGTTTCAAACACTTTTATCACGACTATCATTATTGTAATAAGTATAATCCATAACAAATTTACTGTTAAAATGGTTATTAAAGTGTTCCGATTATATTTTAATCTTCAAAGGCAAGATGTGCCGAACAGACTTTTTTCGTAAAAATACCATAGTAATCCAGTTACTTTCCGAAGCAGGAAATTATTCCTTAATAGCGAAAGACTTACCTATTTCTGTACCGATATGAAGGAACAATTAAAGAGTGATTTTCATTCAATTATTCACGAATTATTGCAATAAATAATATGCCATTTGTTGTTATATTCATCATTATTATCAGGAACGTCTAGTAGTCGAAGAGCAGAACGTTTTGTCCCTATAAACTTTTTTTTTATCTCCGCCCGTTCATGAATGAACAAAGTTTTTGAGTTGCCCCCTTAAGGGTAATGTTAAGTCAAAACAGGGAAATTTGTATTGATTATTTTGACTGATTGAACTTCGAGTCTAACCCATTGTATTTCTACAAATTATCATCCATGCCGCGCGGTAAGAACTTTGAACGGTCGGGAGGGGGATGATAGAGGGTGGGGGGTGAGTGGCATTGACAAATATGTACTCGAGTATTCAAACGAATTTATATTAACGTGAATTTAACCCGGAATGGCTAAAGGCCAGCTGATTAGACGATGCAGTTGAGTAAAAAATCGAAGGGTAGTTTAAACCCCTTAATTATGCGATATCGGAAAAACAAAAAAACACCCCAACTTAATTTTGTTACCCTCTACCCGTATGCAAATTTGCATCACAATCGGTTAAGAACTCGCCGAGATACGTATGGAAAAATTGCAAATTTGCAATAAACAATATGAAATTTGTTGTTATCTGCACCATTCTCATATCCAGTGTATAGTACGTGAAAAAAATTAATATATTTGCAATTTGAAATTTGTTCGTATCTCGTATTGTTCAAAAGTTGTCGACGAAAAACAAAAAATCCCTATTTTCGAGGGCGCGTTTCACCCCTTCAAAATCAATCTTGGCACGTATAAAAAACCGATGTGGCCTGTTTTTGTCCGTTCTATGACCATGCCAAATTTCATAAAAATCGGCGAGATACACCTGAGACCGTTTCCTTGTTAGTGATCCGCACTGCCAGAGAAGCGGTCTCGGGCAAACGATGGAAAGGTGGAAGCAAGCAGTACTGTCTCGTGGATACACTGGACATAAAAAACGCCTTTAACTCGTCTCGATGGGACTGCATCCTGAATGCATTAGAAAGGCGGAATGCACCACGGTACCTAGTAAGGATAGTGGCGAACTACCTGCACAATAGAGTTCTCATATATGACACGCAAACTAGGCCGGTAGAGTACAAGGTCACGATTGGGGTGCCCCAAGGACCGGTACTCGGCCCATGGTTGTGGAATATAATGGACGACGGTCTACTGAGACTAACGCTACCAGAGAACGTAAGGCTGGTAGCCTTTGACGATGACGATTTTGGTCGTGCTAACGGCAAAGAACCTGGACGAAATAAACAGTGACTTCGAACTTGCCATACCAGTTATTCAGGAGTGAATGGGGTCCATGGGCCTGCAACTGGCAGAGCATAAAACCGAGGCGGTACTGATAACCAATAGGAAAGAAAGGGAAACCATCACACTCAAGGTTAGTGGCCACACAATTATATCGCAACCTGCTATCGGCTACCTCGGAGTGGTGATAGATGCGAGATTGTCTTTCAAGCTCCACGTCGAGCAAGTGAGTAAGAAAGCGGCGACTACGAATGCTGCACTGTCGCGGATAATGCCAAACGTGGGTGTACCACGGCAAACAGTGAGACGATTGCTGGCCACGGTGGTGTCCTCGGTGCTACTCTATGGAGCGCCGATCTGGTCAGCAGCAATGAAGCTGAAGACATATACCGCGAGTAACGCTCATTTATCTCTGCCTGACTCCACATCCCGTCTTACCTGTTCACAGTAGCCAGCATCGAGAACCTTCGATCGCGCGACTCGTGCGATCGTCCTTACCCGTCCCCCGTAGTCATCGACCATAAACAACTCCCCGTCCCACGACTGCCCCTCTCCTTGAGACCGACCACACTCAATAGAGTAAGATCGAGCGAGGACGGAACATAGAATAAAATTAAAAATTATATAGAGCGAAATACGCGAAGTCGTATCTGACACACCAAATATATTTTCGACGATATTTTCCCCTAAATAGCCAGTGGTAAGAGGCCGTTGAGTCGGCGAACCTCACCCTGAGAATCTTTCCCGCTGGCCCTTTCCCTTACCTAGACGCTAGCCCTTCCATCCTTATCAAGTAAGCGTTCCAGTTATAGATTTTTCACTTATTTTTGTTAATTTTTTTTATTTACTTAAAATTAACTGGCGCCCAAAATCCATAGTATTTTTGTTATTTGTCATCTACCCCGGAGATAGTCCGCCAGTAGCAATAGCGTAGAAATAAAGGTTTTATTTGAGTTCTTAATTATTAATTGTTTTTTTTTATTACCATCCAAACTCCCCTACCCCCTCCCAACGGCGTGACAGTGTATATTATTTTGTATTTTATGTGCACAACCAAAATAGTAAAAATAGAAAAAAATGCATTTATGAAATTAAAAAGAAATTAATATATCTTCAGTAGAAGTAGCTTAATTAATAGTTTCTTAATTATGCATACAAAATTGATTTAGGTATGAAAAATCGAAGCAGTGCCGCGGGCGTGACTCAATCCAGTGATCTAGCGATAACTAGTGGAGTACACTCACCACTCGTCCACTCGGCCAATTGGTAAGTATTAAACGCGAATTCCCTTTACCAGGCTGGACAATTTTCAAAGTCAATATTTCTGGAAAAGGCATGAGAGTTGCGCACAACTACTTTGGCAAATAATTGTGTGAGTGGTCACCTTTACCTGGTATAAACATTTAAAAAAAAACTAAAATCAGAATGTCTGAGGTTCCCCTTGTGAGATATACAGAGGCCCATTACATTCTTGGTACTTAGCCACTGATTGCAAAAACACGCCAAACTCCTGGATGTCGAAAATATCATACATCTGAATCAAATTGATCGTAGAGGATCGCGTTGTGCAACAGTTTCCTCTCAGAAGTGGATAAGCGGGTCACACAATCAGACAGAGATGACGATCCAGGTGGAGGAGTTTTTGCAGGACCAGAATTGTGGTTGAGGCCTTATCACATTTTTGAAAACCCTTCGATTTCGAGACATGTCGCGCAAAACGAATAAAAAACACACTCGATGAGTAAAACGTCGTCGTGGAAATTCAGATAGTCCAGTCATACTGTCGTCGAAAACCTCCGTAATTTGACACAATTAAAAGGCCAATTTTTTGACAGATAATTTTACAAGGGGTCCCCTTTATCTCTGCCACTCGAAGCAATTCGGTAATTATTGCCGTCACACAAAAATGTTTCAAACAAACGTTGTACGGTGTGGAGGGGGCCATCGAATGCGACCATTTTTTTTAATTTCAGTGGAGGCGTTTATGCACAGTGAAGGTCACCTTCACTTTTTTAAGGGGCCTGGCCACCTTGGCTGATCGAAAAATGGGTATATTAAGAAAATAATAATAAACTCGAAAGTATGGGCTGGAATATTTTTTTTACACAACACCAGAAAGGGCTTTAATCCTCAATCCATAAACATTTTTTCGGCATCTTAATTCCGTGAAAAGGGGTCGTTTTCGACCCCGTAAAAAAAATCTGAAAAAACTCATGGTTTATCGGTTATACTTTACTTTTGAAGCGAGAACAGAAAAAGAAATGTTTTTCTTTATTTTTAATAATTTTTTCTCAACAAATCTGAAACAATGCACCCGAGAAACGTTATTTTTTTAATGCAGCGGGCGTAAAAATGATGGGAAACAAGTTTGATAAACGGTTATTTAAAGGAAAAATGTTGCTCTTTAAGGAAAAATATACTATCGTAGGAATAAACCAGATACCCTATTTTGCAGCGGGAATGTACGCACATTTTTGGGAGGTTAAAACGAGAGAATAATGCTCAACGTCAAAGATATTTGTTTTTGTTATTTTATTTATGTTATTATACCATAAATAATATTTGTTAACATTAAGGGGGTAAATCACAGTAGAGCACGAAAAAATAGGCATATTTTCGGGATTTTTTTTTGGCTCAATGAAAGGTTTAATTGAAAATCTGTAAAGTAGGTTTTATATTGTTAGTAATGAAGTACAAAATGTAATTTTTTCAAAACAAATATCTCAAAATGGCGGCTCTGCAGCATATTTCCGAAGGCGCTGTTTTCGGAAGGGGGAGGAAAGAAACCTTCCTTAATTCTTGACCTGGAACATAAAACCGAAAATTTTTAGTTTCTATATAACATCAGCTATAGAACCACGTAGGATTTTTTCGATATATTGATTTTTCACAAAATGGTGCATGTTTTAAAAAAAGTTACAAATTTAATGCAAAAAAACGTCATAAAATTATCGATAAAACAAAAACTAAGCAATATTTCAAAAAACCCCTACGTGGGTCTATAGCTGATGTTATATAGAAAATAAAATTTTTCGGTCTTATGTTGCAGGTCAAGAATTAAGGAAGGTTTCTTTCCTTCACCTTCCGAAAACAGCGCCTTCGGAAACATGCTGCAGAGCCGCCATTTTGAGATATTTGTTTTTGAAAAAATTACATTTTGTATTTCATTACTAACAATATAAAACCTACTTTACCGATTTTCGATTAAACCTTTCATTGAGCCAAAAAAAATCCCGAAAATATGCCTATTTTTTCGTGCTCTACTGTGATTTTCCACCTTAATGGGGTCTCAAACCAAAAACATGTAATGTTAACAAACGTTTTTTCTTCACGTACAATTGAAGCAAACATTGATTCGATGCTCCTCACACACAGGTTGACTGCACCGAGAACACCATTGATTGGTTTTGCGATCTTCTTTATGCGAGCATGAGGCATATAGTTTTCTTTTCTCAATTTTATTGCCATGTATGCTTGTGATTTCATTCGTTCCCAAAATTTTGTGAATGCTTGTCTTTATCGCTCGTTGCAGTCCGGCAATTTCGAGTCGACGTTCGAAATGAGGATAAACCAATTGCAAAGACAATTTTTGTTCAGGAATTTCAGTCGAGGTAGTACGTCATTTTACTGAATCAAATTGTGAATAATACACGCGTGAATAGCCGATTGATTGAGCATGCCGAAAAACAGTCTCATCGTCCATCGATTCGTTTTACGAGCCACAGTGTAACTGGATATCATTTTGCCAAATGTATCGACTACACCCTTTTTACTGGTATACAATTCAATGATTTTCAGTTGGCCTGAATAACCTGGAACGCCTTTGAAGGAACAGAGGAGACCGCCAGAACGACTCTGTTTTTTTGTTTTTCGGAGTAAAAGATAGTAGAGTTATCTTTTTACCGTGGCTGTACGCGTAGCGGGAAGTACCCACCACTGCTGGTTTGACAAACGAAATTGGAAGTTGACGTTTGTTTTTTCTTATCGTCGGCGCTATATATAAACCTCGCTCCTTTTTCATTAAATTTCAGGCATTAATAGTTGTGTACGACTTGTCGAAGATCACGGTGCGACCCGAACGCCATATGGGCTCCGATAATACGCATAAATAATATTCGGGCACTTTTTCGCCGCGATTACAATTTATTTTACCCGTTATAAGGAAGGCCGTTGAGCATATAAAACGTTTTTGCGTCGTTCATACAAACGATTTTTATGCCGCAACGCGCTGGGTTCGATTTCATATATACTTTTGTCGAAAACTTTCCTCGCAAGCCTAACAATTACTCATCGATGCTAACGTTATTCGAGGGACTATAATTTTGTTTGCACTGCTCGATGAATAAATCCCATATTTCGCGGATTGGGCGCAAGAACATCCGACGCACGTGTCTCGGGACGAATGCTGTAATCATCGATACGTAGAATAGACGATAGGAATTCAAATCGTTGATGACTCATCGTCGAGATGAACAAATTCATCCCGTAATCGATCGACCAAGTTTCCGCAAATCGTAATTTTCTTTGCGCCAAAAGACCCGCGTGATATAGAAGGACAATGAATGCCCGCAATTCAATTACGTCCGTAGCACGAAACAAACTTTTCCGGCGCGGTTCAATACTCATATTTTGTAATTTTCTTTCCCGTTCTTCGTTGGTATGTTGAACGATGATGTCCATGATGGTGTTCGTAAAAAAACAAGTTCCATGACTCCAACGGAGTGGACACGTTCATGGCTTGAGAAGTTGGAGTTTAGCAAAATGCATCGCCAAGCTTCCGGATCGTCGACCTTGAGTTTCGGCTGGTTTTGTTGACCATTTTGTTTTATCTTTACCGTAAACATATTTACGTACGGCACGTTCCTGCTCGCTATTACTATCTTCACCTTCGTTTTCGACAAAATCTTCTTCGTCCGATGTCTCACCGCCGAAATATTCGATGTGCTCACGCTGCCGGAGAAAATAAATCTCCACGGGGCTTCTGACTGCCATAATTTTTTTAAACTAAAATGTTTAAGTTACAGTTATTGTTCACAGTTCAAAACATCAAAATATGCACAAAAAAACAAAAAAAAATCGAAAACCGAGTCTTTTGCTTACATTATCCCTGAACCGGGGTCATTTTCGTCCTGCCTCGATTTGTATCACACGCCACTTCGAGGATAATTGACTTCCAGACCTGACCTAGTGCACTCGCGAACCTACCTACCTATACTTTTTTTTAGTTCTAGTCGAGTGGGGCTGAAATCGCCGATGTGCGAGAAATTTTGAGACCAAATTGTGGCTCGAACGAAAGCGACCCCGGTTCACGGATTGAAGGTTAAAAATAACGTTAATAAATTTCCATTAAAAATATTAAGGCAGTATTACTGTTTAAAAACTTCAAAAATCATTTTTTTTGCATTTTCTTATCATTTGGGGTTTTGAGAATGTGGGTCCAAATTATTAAGTTGAAATTCGTAGAACTCCCATAGTTACAGAGTCTCAAAGGCTGCGGTGCGTTGGGGCGCGCCAGGTAGTCATTCCCTCGACCGTTGTACCTCGACCATTGTGTCTATTGTATACCGGCTTAGGGCTTATCTCTCTCCCTGTCTGTTGTCTTCCTTGCAGTCCAATACCCAAGGTAACCTTTCAAATAGTCAGTATACTTCTGAACTCTGAACGAAGTAGAAGTGCGTATTTCAAAAATGGATCGAAAAGGCAAGCGAGGTGGCCATACACGTAAGCCGACACCAAAAAAAATATAATTTCAAGGAAATCGAGACATTTACGAAGCTAATACTGAGCATACCAGTACATCAGCGAAAAAATTAAAAGATACTGGAGACGACGACTTCTGTATAAACAGAGAACACGGTTAGAGTATTCTCAACTTTGTTTCTGTCTTCTTAGCTATCAGTGCACTTGTCATGTGTAAGACGTGTAATGGTGACATAACTTTTAGTGAAGCAAGTCCTCGTGGATTGGGTTTCAAAATAGAAGTGAAGTGCGACTGTGGTGTAAACTATATAAACTCATGTCCTCTGATTGATAAGGCTTTTGAAGTAAACCGTCGAATAGTTTTTACCATGCGACTCTTAGGCATTGGTATGAAAGGAATCTCTCTATTTTGTGGCATAATGGATATTTGTCAAGGACTTAGGCGAAGTACATATTACGCATGTCTGGAAAATATCTATAACGCGAGTCAAGGGGTCTATGACATTGTAACGAAAAAAGCAGCCCAGGAAAAGATCGAAGAAAACGCTAAGCGAGGTAATCCTTCGTGGGAATTGACTGTGTCCGGGGACGGAACGTGGAAAAAAAAGGCTTCTCTTCGCTATTTGGCATTACTACGCTCATTGGAATATATTCCAATAAAGTCATTGACACAGTAGTGAAATCAAGTTTTTGCCAATCGTGCAACATATGGAAAAATAAGTCTGACACAGCGGAATATGAAACTTGGAAGAGTGATCACGATAATGTATGCACAATAAATCATAGCGGTTCTGCTGGTAAAATGGAAGTGGATGCGGTGAAGGAAATGTTTGAGCGATCGATCGAAAAATTCGGAGTCAAATATAGAAGATATGTAAGAGATGGGGATAGTAAGATCTACAAAGCTCTTGTAGATGGTATGGTTTATGGTACAGGCTTCATCGTTGAAATAAAAGGATGCGTAGGTCATGTACAAAAACGTATGGGGACGAGATTACGTAACGCGAAGAAAAAGAACAAGGGCATCGGTGGGAAAGGATCTGGAAAATTGACAGATAAAGTCATCAATCAACTTACTACGTATTACGGCTTGGCAATACGCAGAAATGCAGGTTCAGTACCAGAGATGAAGAAAGCTATATGGGCCACATTTGACCATAAACGATCGACCGATAGTGATCAACATCATGAAGGCTGCCCTGAAGGCCCCGAGAGCTGATGCACACGGCGTAGAGCAGAAGCTGCAGGAATATTGGATAGTTTCACACATGAAAAATCGCCGCTGAACGATGCAGTTTTGAAGGTCATCAGACCCATTTATGAGGACTTGACATCAAATGATTTATTGGAGCGATGTCTAGGAGCTTTTACACAGAACAACAATGAAAGCTTGAACTCAACAATTTGGATGTTTGCTCCAAAACATTTGCACTGTGGCAAAACGACTATAGATATTGCTAATCATTTAGCTGTCATCATTTTTAGTGAATGATTCAAGCAAATCCTAAAAATAATGGATGTATTGGGAATGAAAATTGGCCCTAACGCTAAACAATATGCAGAGTGTAGAGACAACGAGCGTATACAACGGTCCAACGAACGGGCGTCTATCGCATCTAAAAAGGCGCGGACCGCTAACAGAGAAGCGAGTGCGGCTCAATATTCATTTTTCGAAGCTGAGGAAGGTGGTCTATATGGTCCCGGTATAGCTGATTAAGGGTAAGTTACTAAAATCAGTCGTTATCCACCGTATGTTCAGCCGTATTAGTGCTAAATGTATGGCAAACTTTGAACGCGTATTTCTCAAAACGATATTTTTCAAGTCGGGCGCACGTTTTTCTTAAAAACTATTGGACCGTTTGACTTCTGTTTTTGCACACATTTTGAGAGAACTATCACCTATAGTATGACCTAGGATGATACCGGTAGCTTTAATATTTTAGCCCTGCTCTCATGTTTTAGTTGATAATTTATCGGGAAAATGAAATGTTTATTTTCAAGCTGCTGCGATTGCGATGAAAAATTTCGTATTTGCTTAATTCTAGTTCAGACGATAATTACATTCATATAGATTTGAAAAAAAATTTTTTTCTATTGTTTCAGCCGACTAAAACCGCCACAACATGTGCGCCCGATTGGACGGGCATCGCACCGCACGACCTGCATAACAGCGCATAACTCGTATAGATTTCAATAAAGTATTTTATAAAAATTTGTGTTGTTAATTGAAACATGCATTATTATGTGCGAAAAATTCCGGCACTGTAGGCTTAATAGTTTTCGTAAAATTAATTCCTAAAAATCACTTTAAAAACAAGCTTCTAGACGATAATACCCCCTTAACAAATGGCGCCGTTATGCACATTGCCACGGAGGCCCTCCGCACGATACGCGCGATCGTTATCCCACCTGTTACCCGGTCATGTCACATCTGAAAAAAAATTCAGCTCACTCTTGAGTAGTGTCGCTACAATGTAACGCACCGGTCTTTTTTCGACCATCAGTTTTTGTTTTATTATGGTTTATGCGCGACAAATTTCGGTGAAAAATACAATTTTTTTTCTTCAGCTCACCATAATTTTTTTAATGGTGGAAAAAAACCGTTACGTTACATTATAGCGATACTACTCACGAATGAGCTGATTTTTTTTCAGATGTGACATGATCGGGTCACAGGCGGGATAACGACCGCGCGTATCGTGCGGAGGGCCTCCGCGGTAATGTGCATAACGGCGCCATTTTTTAATATTTTGAACGGAAATTTATTAAAGTTATAGTCCAGTCACCTTAGCATAAGACCTATTCAAGAGGGGCACCCTCGCCCCAATTTTTGTATAGGTTGTTTAGCCCTACAAGAATATATCCTGAAGTTTTCCAACTGTTCCGAGGGGTATTTTGGCAATGAAACGTTATTAAAAATTTAAAAATCGATATTTTTTAGATGATTTTTTTGGAACGCATCCTATCGAAAAAAGTTTCGAATAAAATTTGTTCATCATAACGTCCTCTGTAAAAAAGGTTCTAATAAAAAAAGTGCTAACATTATTAATTAAGCGGTAATGGGGCAAATGAAAATGAAAATGTCAATTTCATTGTTGCAACCGCAATCGATTGTTTATCAACATATCGGTTTGAAACTCGTACATGTTGTAAAGGAGCCAAACCCCAAGAGAATCGTGCAAGATTAATCGATCTGCGGGATATAGTTTAGCAACAATTAGCGATCATCGAAAAATCTTTCCCCTTCAATAGAATTTCCCGACAAAAGCCAACAGGGTTGAAAAAAATCGAGGAGCTTCGTATCATAATACACAAGCGATTTGGGGGAAAAAAAATACGTTTTGTTGAAAATAAATACTGTTTTTCGTCGATTGCAGATTTTCCCTTATAAACAAATAACAATTCTGACCAAAGTTGCAAAGATATCTGTAAAATTCTTGGACCATCTAACGCGTCTTAAGAAAACGAACAATTGAGAAAAAAAATTGCAATATCTTGATTACAGCCCGAAATATGAAAGGTTTACGTTTGCTCAATTTTCTATTGTTGTAATCAAGATCTTTGCAAAATTCGAGTTCCTTACCAATCCCTACGCTTCCGGCCATAGGATTCAATAAAGTTATTCCCTTGACGAGGAATTATGCCATCAAAGTTATCGATGTATTTCGATCGACGGCTCGCTGCCGAGCGCGCGGTGTCGACCGCTCGGCCGGGCGTCGCGGTGGGGATGCCCCCTCTCACTCCGCGACCAGGCTGGAGCGGTTTAGTTAACAAATGTAATAACTTACTTAAAAATGGTCGTAGAACAATTTTTTTTTTTTCATTTTACGTGATTTTTTCTCACGAACGCGATGGTGTTCTTGAAAATTATGTTCACCCCATAGCCGATCCATGACCAAGTTTTTTACGAATTTTACATTTAAACATGCTTTAAAATAATTCAACTGTGGATTGGAAAGGGTATCATAAATAAATCTTTTTTTAGACACTGTTTCATTCATTACATTAGTTTTATTAATGAACACGAAGAAACAAATTTTGTCAGAAAAATTATTCAATAAAATTCTCTTTTCGGTCTTTTTTCGACGGGCTCATAATTGTTATCATTATCACTCAACTCAATTTCGTCGTCAATTGCTTCGGGGAATTGAATGAAATCTTCCTCGGCTTCATCATCGCTTAAAATGATTTCTGGTTCAATAGCGTTCGCACAACTATTGCCGTTACATTTTTTACAAAGAATTGTACATTGTAATCCTAATTTCCGACACGTACATGACGAGGATGTGCAGCCACTTTTCTCGCAACCACACCTTATTATTTCTAACAAATCGGACGGAGTAGGATCTTTCCTACACGTTATCGGCTCTAACATACGGATTTATTCACGCTTTCACAGGCTGCGATACAACATCTTCGCTGTACAAGCAGGGAAAAGCGAAATTAATAAAATTAATAAACAATGACCATAACCTTCGGAGAGAAGCTGAGCTTTTCACTAATCCGACATCGTTGAAAAACTCTATCCAAGCATCTGGGAGCAAAATCATAATGGCCATGTATGGTGCACGTGATTGGAATACAATGATTTACGACAAATTCCGATACATCTGTTTTACAAAATCGAGCTTCAAAAACAGTTTTAATTTAAGTTCTCTTCCTCCAACTGCTGAGGCTTGTAATGAACATTCGCTTCGCACTTTTTTACAAGTTTGTCAATGGCAAGGCGACTGTTCAAAGAACCCGATGCAGTGGGGGTGGAAAAGAAGTAGAGCTATGTTAGAGCCGATAACGTGTAGGAAAGATCCTATTCCGTCCGATTTGTTAGAAATAATAAGGTGTGGTTGCGAGAAAAGTGGCTGCACATCCTCGTCGTGTACGTGTCGGAAATTAGGATTAAAATGTACAAGTCTTTGTAAAAAATGAAACGGCAATAGTTGTGCGAACGCTATTGAACCAGAAATCATTTTAAGCGATGATGAAGCCGAGGAAGATTTCATTCAATTCCCCGAAGCAATTGACGACGAAATTGAGTTGAGTGATAATGATAACAATTATGAGCCCGTCGAAAAAAGACCGAAAAGAGAATTTTATTGAATAATTTTTCTGACAAAATTTGTTTCTTCATGTTCATTAATAAAACTAATGTAATGAATGAAACAGTGTCTAAAAAAAGATTTATTTATGATACCCTTTCCAATCCACAGTTGAATTATTTTAAAGCATGTTTAAATGTAAAATTCGTAAAAAACTTGGTCATGGATCGGCTATGGGGTGAACATAATTTTCAAGAACACCATCGCGTTCGTGAGAAAAATCACGTAAAATGAAAAAAAAAAAATTGATCTACGACCATTTTTAAGTAAGTTATTACATTTGTTAACTAAACCGCTGCAGCCTGGTTGCGGAGTGAGAGGGGGCATCCCCACCGCGACGCCCGGCCGAGCGGCCGACACCGCGCGCTCGGCGGCGAGCCGTCGATCGAAATACATCGATAACTTTGATGGCATAATTCCTCGTCAAGGGAATAACTTTATTGAATCCTATGGCCGGAAGCGTAGGGATTGGTAAGGAACTCGAATTTTGCAAAGATCTTGATTACAACAATAGAAAATTGAGCAAACGTAAACACATTCATATTTCGGGCTGTAATCAAGATATTGCAATTTTTTTTCTCAATTGTTCGTTTTCTTAAGACGCGTTAGATGGTCCAAGAATTTTACAGATATCTTTGCAACTTTGGTCAGAATTGTTATTTGTTTATAAGGGAAAATCTGCAATCGACGAAAAACAGTAATTATTTTCAACAAAACGTATTTTTTCCCCCCAAATCGCTTGTGTATTATGATACGACACTCCTCGATTTTTTTCAACCCTGTTGGCTTTTGTCGGGAAATTCTATTGAAGGGGAAAGATTTTTCGATGATCGCTAATTGTTGCTAAACTATATCCCGCAGATCGATTAACCTTGCACGATTCTCTTGGGGTTTGGCTCCTTTATAACATGTACGAGTTTCAAACCGATATGTTGATAAACAATCGATTGCGGTTGCAACAATGAAATTGACATTTTCATTTTCATTTGCCCCATTACCGCTTAATTAATAATCTTAGCACTTTTTTTATTACAACCTTTTTTACAGAGGACGTTATGATGAACAAATTTTATTCGAAACTTTTTTCGATAGGATGCGTTCCAAAAAAATCATCTAAAAAATATCGATTTTTTAATTTTTAATAACGTTTCATTGCCAAAATACCCCTCGGAACAGTTGGAAAACTTCAGGATATATTCTTGTAGGGCTAAACAACCTATACAAAAATTGGGGCGAGGGTGCCCCTCTTGAATAGGACTTCGTAAAATATGGCCTAAGGTGACTGGACTATTATTCTTGAAGCCCTTTCTGACATTGTGTAAAAAAATAAAAATATTCCGGCCCATTCTTTCCAGTTTATTATGTTTTTAAATATACCCAGTTTTCGATCGTCCAGGGTGGCCAGACCCCTTAAATCCAATGGTATATTTTTTTTAAACCATCTAGTAGAACACCTCTATCCGCATAAAAAACGTTCGGGGCGTCAACACCATTCAAGGTCATTCAAGGCTAATATTGATGATACAAATCTATATATTTCGGATCATTACGAAATATTTGGTAGCCATGTGAAGACGTCACAAATAATTGTTCCAAACAAAAGCTGTACTGTTTGAAGGGCGTCATTAAATGTGACCAATTTTTTTTTAAGTGAAGATGACTTTCACTGTGCTTCAATGCCTCCACCGAAATAATAAAAAATTGGTCGCATTTGATGGCCCCCTTCAAAAAGTAAAACTTTTCTTTGGGATATTTTTTTGCGACGTCTTTATAAGTCTACCAAATATTTAATAATGAACCGAAATATTTAGATTTGTATCATCGATGCTAACGTTGAATGACCTTGAATGACGTTGACCCCCAATATTTTTTATACGGATTGAGGTGATCTATAAAACGGCTTAAAAAATGTACCATTTCATTTAAAAACGTGAAGTTGATCTTCGCTGTACGTAAACGCCTGCGCCGCATTAAAAAAAAAATGGTCGCAGTCGATGGCCCTCCCCACACTGTACAACTTTTGTTCTCTCCTACGCTACAACTCCTCACGAGGTTGGCCCCGTGAGATAAAATGTTAAACAAAATTCCGGCTCCATTTTTGTCCATAGGACCGAAGTCGCGGAAATTCATTTTGGGAATGAAAAAGACGGGTGAAATTAGAAAAGTTAGTTTTAATTAAAAAACTCTTTAAAAAAAAATTCATAATATTTTTGTTCAAATGGGAACGTTGTAGTCCTTGAAAAGAGGCAGCGATTGAGTTTTTGATCAACCCTCTCCGATAAAATCTTCACCCCCCAAACAAATTATTGATATATCAAGAAAAATTTTGTTTGTTGAATAACTGAAAAACAATCGATTTTTCGGGCGTACTTTGGTCAAAATATTGGTCAAAAGTTTTGCGAAAAATTTCATTTTATATTTCCAACCCCCGAAAGGGGTTGGAAAAAGAAACAATTTAAGGGTGGGCCATACGACCGAAATTTTGGCGACCATTATTCTCTATATTTCGTAGATTAAAACTATACATGAAAAATTTATTGTTTTTGAGTTATTCAACAAACAAATTTTTATTGATATTTCAACAATTTTTTGGGACGTGAACATGTTATTGGAGAGGGATGATAAACACATCAATCGGTGCGTGTTTTAAAGGGCTACAATGTTCCCATTTGCACAAAAATTTTACGAATTTTCCCTAAAGAGTTATTCAGCTAAAACTTATTTTCGATTTTCACTCTTCTTTTCCACCGACAAAATTAACTCCCGCGACTTCTCTGCCGTGGACAAATATGGAGCACGAATTTTTCTGAACATTTTATCTCACGGGGCCGTCCTGTAGTTTAACTCCAATCCCCCCTACGCCCCGATTTCTAGGCAAACTTGGGTTTAGCACCGACTGCACCTACGGAATCACCTGACAAATATTGGCCTTCGTTTCATTTTGTCAGATTACAATGGACACCAAGACCGGGCTTACAATAAGAGGAAAAACACAAGAGCACCTTGTACACAAAATGAAAAAAAAATAAGAAATACCTCCCGGATATTGAAAAAATGATAACAATGCTCACCACATATTTATGTCTTTGATTTGCGACTCTAAACTTTAACGAGAAAGACAGAAGCAAGAAACTCAAAATTCGAACTGTTACAGCGAAGTTTTTAAAAAATCACTCCTCCTGAAGAATCAGCTTTTTCAACATTAGAAGACTTTTTCTCGGGTTCTAATAAGCCAATCAACATTTTTCCCCCTGGATTCAATAACTAATCCTCTATAATCGCAACGGATTATAGAGAATTCTCCGATCTTTCGAAGAACAAAAGAATAAAGAAGAAGTTGACCAAAAACCAAGGTATCTAAGGTTATGATTATTTCATCTTCTTGTCAATTCTTACCACATTGTCACAACGAAAAACGATCCGATGCGATGATAGATTGTCTTTTGCTGAATCCAGGGGAAAACAAATTTAACGATTGTCCACACCGTTCACGAAAAAAGTGCTTCGGAAGTTGCGCAAAATTGCATGTAAAATCAATAGGACGCTAAAGCGTAATATTCCCACCTCAAGCATTGCAGCACAGTGCTTTAACGTTGAGTTGAAAATAAGCCGCTCGACACTATATAAGAAGAAGAGCCATCACCTTACAATCCGCGGACGAAAAAAATGCGATTTTGGTACTCAGCTCTCCTAAGGATGCAGCAACGTGTAGGTAATACGCATATAACACTGTAGAAGTTACAAATAATTAACCAAAGGTCCCAAATCTTATATATAAAAATGGAAGAATGTTTGTTTGTCTGTGTGTCACGAGTAATCTCCTATACCATTCGTCCGATTGCGATGAAAATTTGGTAAATTGTAGTCCGCACTCCCGAGAAGGTTTCTGCGTTAGTAGAATAATTTTAATTGCCAAAATAAACGCGTACGGGGCAAAACAAAATTAACATTTATGTATATCTATATATAGAGATTATTTGACAGCTTTCAAAGTATGCTACCAAAATGACATGCGAAATAAAAGACACGCATTTGTTTTAACGACTCGATCGACTCGATATTACACATATCGATTGCATAATTCATTTGACAGCGAATGTCAAATTAAGGAGGTTTATCTGTTATCGAGTAAGTCAAAAGAAAAATTTGTGTGACAAGCGTAGTCAATTCAGCATGTTTGACGGTGCCGCGAATGCTTAACCTCACAAAAATTACTATTATTCGAGACAAATTAATTTATTATGAATCTCATGAGTACTTAATCGATTTTATGAAGCTCTACAAATATTCCTTAGATATTGTTTTATTAATTCTGCAATTTTGGTCAACAACTGTTTGTCAATGGTTGTGAATTTAATGTTCGTAGGCGGAAAAACCACTGAAACCCATAAAGGTACGTGTTAATTTAGGAAAAATATGTTTTTATTTATGTTCCGCGAATAAGGTATCCTCGAGTCTTTAAATTTTAAGAACATGACTTTATAGATACTGATAACTATATTCTGATTTTTTAATCAATATATGTTTTTAATATATGTTTTTAATTCGCTGACCAGATAAATTTCCTTAATCGTGACATTAAATCGGCAAACGATTGGAAGATATACACGTCAGTCACAAATGAAAACTACATTACGAGCTTCAGAAACGAACGAGCAACGAGAAGCAAGACAGGGAACAGTTAGAGTACGTACGACGACGTACAAAGTTTCTTAAAATAACAGCAATAACAGACGAATTAATTGATAAAGTTTTTGAAAATATTGCACATAACTACAAAAAACATATGTGGTTAAGGGAAAGTGCTATATTAGCAGCAAAAACACCAATGTCAAGTATATAGCGCCACACGTTGTAACATTCAAAATGGGCGTGCATATCATACTTTTACGAAACATCAATCCACAACGACTTTGCAACGGTACTGGGCTTCCAGGGAAAAATATGATGAACAATATCAGCGAAACTACAATTTAAAATAGAAAATTTGAAGGACATGACGATGTACTGTTGTCACGTATCCCAATGATACCAAACTATATGCCATTCGATTTCAAACGTTTGCAGTTTCCAGTGCGACTCGAGGTGCGAACGAAGCACGGGGACAATCGCTAAAAATGTGTATAGTATAGATTATATTTGGAAAGTCTATACTCCGCATATGGACAAAAAAACCAAAAATATTGTATGTCAAATAAAGTATGACGCCAAAACGATGAAAATTTTGTGAATTGTAGTCCGCACTGCCGAGAAGGTGTCTGCGTTAGGAGAATAATTTTATTTGCCAAAATAAACGCGTACGGAGCAAAGCAAAATTAACATTGATTTATATCTATATATAGAGATTATTTGATAAAAACGGCGTTGCAACGCAGGCCGGGTACCGCTAGTATTACATAAGTTTCCACAACGATATTCTATATGCCACTTGAAAACTTTCAAGATTATTAAACAATCGGATTCACAAATAAGATCCTTACAGAAGCTATATTCTTAAAGTGAGAGTACGACGTATAAGTAATACACGTCTTTTTCGAAGACGGTCAGAAATTAAAAAAAAAGAAACGTGTACCTGTACAGTTCACACGCGGTAGAAATCAAAGCGTCAAGAAACTAAACTGCGAAAGAATGGGACGACTGCAATACTTAACAGGAATGCCAGTACAATTTTCCTAAATATAACTATAAAGTGCCTTATGAAGAATATGAATGATCAAATATTAACCGGGTTTATTTGCAAATTTGTTGAGAAACCGGTAGGATAAGCGCTTAATACCTGGCAGTTAGTCATTTTCCATCGCCAGACGAAAAAATCTTATCATCAAACTCCGAATCTATTGACAATGAGTAAAAGTACTATTGCGGACGTAATAACAAGATATAAAGATGAAAATAGATTGATTTGGTAAGCGAAAATGGTTGTCCGCGAGATTGAAATATTCGTGATCGACGTTATATTATAATACAACGTAAAAATAACCGAAGACAAAGTTACCAAAATTGGGCAGGATGCTTTGGAAGGAACGGGGTAGAACTCTATACCTAGAAAATGTGCGAAAAGTGTTGCACGGAGAAGGCGTGGGTATAACCCAGGATAGATAGCCAGGAAAAAGCCGAAAAGGGCGATATTACTACTAGTACTTCGCACAAAAAAAGATATCATCGAACGAGATGATTGGTGACACAATATAATTTTTGCTGAGACGAAAGCAAATTTCATGGACGAGTAAGAGCGTGGATAAAACGAAAAGAAGTATGAAATCCAAAAAATTTGCAACGTGTTATGATAATACAGGAGCTCGGTTTGATAATTATGCGGGGTGTATTTCGTCGCAGGGAGTAAGTAGATCAATTAGTATTCCTAGACGATATTCTGAGTAAATGTAAATACCCGACCAATTGACAAAAGAATTTGAAAAAAGTGTTGCTGAAAGGAATGTTTGACAAGGCTTCAAATTTAATCAAGACAACGATTCCATGCACGACGCACGAAGTTTCCACGAATATTCAATGTACATATATGTACATGCGTTAATGTTGTGCACCCACCTCCACAATCCGCGGATTGGAATCTTATTGAAAATGGGTGGTGCGACTGGGCCGACAAATTCGGAAAACCCCATAACAACGAAAGAGCAGATGAAAAAACGACTTGTACCGGAATGGAATCGTATTAATCCAGATTGTTCAAGAGCAAGGATATTAAAAAAAAATATTAATCTTAAAGCTTAGACCATGAATGTTGTTTAGACAACTCCAATTCCGTGAACCGGAGTCGTTTTCTCCTTCCTGTTATCACGACAGAAGCAGACAATTCACACAACAGCGAAAACAGAATTTCTGTTTTCTTAATTTTAGTATTTTGTATTTCGTCGAATGTCAAGCAATGTGCGAAGAAAACGGTTTTTTATTTAAATGCAGCGCAAGTATAAAACATGGGAAATTTTTTGAAAATGGTGTTTTAAAGTAAAAAGGTTGTTCTTTACGAAGAAAATAATATTATGCTCGTGTAGGAATAAACCAGATACCCTATTCAGCTCCGGGAACATAAGTAGGTATATTATTTTTAGGAGGTTGGAATGCGTTAACAATAAGAGAAAAAATGTTCAACGTTAAAGATAATTTGTATCTTTTTATTTATGTTATCACACTATAAATAATATTAGATAATATTAAGGGGAATTTAAACTTATTGTCAGTTATAAAAGGGTATTTTACATTTTTACATGCAATCGGAGCAGTAAATCTCTTCCGCGCTTCTGACTGCCGTAATAACATTCTAAATTAAAATATATAAATTAAAATTATTTTCCTGCAGTTTACAATGCCAAAATATGCACAATAAAAAAATATACTTTTCTTGAACGGTCATTTTTACTTACGCAACCCATGAGCCGGGGTCGAAAACATCCTGCTCCGATTTGCATTCTTCACTATTTCATTTAAAATGAACTGTCACAGTTGATCTCGCGCATTCACAAACCTTCCTACCACCTACTTATTCTTTTGGTCAGTACCACTCGAGTGGCGTCGGAGTGTTATTTAAATATTGTAAGTTTAATTTGTGTAGTGTCCGCGAATATTTGTATGACCTACAAATTTACGATTCCTGTGAATCTCTTGTATTATTCAAATAATCATACCTACGAAATAATTATTTCTTGCGTTCGCGTAACCTCGTAAAGTACGTTCTAACGTACCATATCATTTTTCATAGTTCTTCGAACATTTGGACGAAATAGCCAACAACGAAGCAACTTTATGCTCGCTTCCGAATACTTTCGTGACCGACTGTATATGATCGGTATTCTAAAAAAATGAAAAATTTCAGAATATGACTAGAATATTTTGTTTTTTGAAAAGCTCTTTTAAAAACGAAAATTAAAAAAAAAAGTCTCAATTAATAAATTTTTGAAAAAATTATGACCGCTTGAAAATAGTTGAAAAAAGACGTTTATTTTTCTTTCAAAATTCATAACTTTTGTTCTGTTGGGTAAAAAATTCAAGAAAATGTTTTTAGAGGGGTGGTATAATATATAAAATTTGCATATAATAGGAAAAGGTCATATATAAGTACATATGTGTAAGTACACAAATCGTCCAAGTTAAAGAATTTTATTTTACAATGCCAATTGTACGCCACGCCGTGACAGATTATTAGTCCAAGCAATAGAGCTCTAAAATCACCATTTTTTGACAAAAATAGCACCCGATAACGGCGAGTGCCATCAGACGCGGAACAGCCTCCCGTCATAACTGACCACTTTTCGTCTCCTGATTCCCATTTTATTTTTTGTTATTAACACATTAGTGAAAGAAAACACATTTTTTTCGTTTTTTGCTTATAAAACACAAAATAATGAAGGAATCTGTTTGGTCCCAATGGACGAATTGTAGGTAATTGAAATACGCATAAAATGAGTGCTGGGGGCTTATTACGGTTCTCGAGCGAGTTTACTCACTTCTCGCATTTTCATCTCACGTGAGTTTACTCACCCTATTACGGATCTCTCGAGTGAAAATGTGAAATAACTATGCACTTCCGGTATAGGGATCTCACATTTTCACGAAAGTTGGCGCCATATTTACAAAGTACATTTAACCGTTGTATGATGCGTGATAGAAATTTTGTAAAATGAATGTTACTGAAGAGCAAAAAAAAGATATTATTAAAATATATGAAAGAACATGAAGATTTTGGACGGGGAAGGTTAAGGTACAATAGTGGAAATAAAAAAAAATTGGTGAGCACTATATTCACACATTAAATGTAGTATTAATATACATCAAAGTTATTGAATACTAGTTTAATTTGCACACACCATTTTATTTGTTATCTATTCTAAACGTAAACTATTGATAAATATAACCTCTATAGGCACAAAGGGATTAACTTGTAAAATCGACGAAATTCGTTCTCCGTTGTGTTAAATTGACGGATATCGCTAACTTTTATTCTTCGATCAACAAAAATGGAGTCATGTTTGTTTTTCGAGTTTTTCGATGGGACTTCCACGCAAATGCAGGCAAATCACGCTCACGAGCATGCGCACGGCGGTTCTCGACACAGAAGTTCGTGTCGAGTAAACTCACGCGGATAATCTCGTCTTTTCACCTAGTGAGATTCACCGTAATAGGGTGAGCCGCTCACTTTCGTCATTTTCACTCGTTTCGAGAACCGTAATAGCCCCCCAGAAAGAAGTCGATCGGTCAATAATTAAGGGAGATACGCTGACAGAACCGAGAAAAAAAACGCTTTTTTCAAAAATGTATAACTTCGCCATTTTTAAAGTTGTAGGCCGGGCTCTGCGCGAGATAATAGGTATAGATGCGTACTTTTTGGGGTAACTCGATCACCGGAATCTGATTCTTTGCTCAGATTTCATGTAAAATGAACGAGCAACTTTTTTCAGATGTTTTAACCTACACGTCCTCACATTAATATATAATAATATATATTGAACAATTAAGAATATTATTAAATATTATTCGAATAATATTCCAATAATATTAATAATAATAATATTATTCAAATATTTGAATAATATTTGAAATATTTGAATAATATTCGAATAATATTTAATAATATTCTTAATTGTTCAATGTACGAAGTGAAACATTGAATATTAAAAAATGATAATTGCATTATAATTAATGTGAGGACGTGTAGATTAAAACATGGGAAAACAAGTTTTTCGTTCATTTTACATGAAATCTGAGTAAAGAATCAGATTCCGGTGATCGAGTTACCCCTAATTTAAAAAAAATGTTAAAACAGTCCCACTGGTTCTTGAAATAATCAAATAAATAGATACGAAAGACACTTAGGCCGAGCGCGCTTCTATTACTATATATGCGGTTTCCCCGCGGCTGCCGGTCTACCGCCACTACTCGACCACTTTCGCGCGCTCGGGCGTTTTTGGTCATGTTTAGGCGCGATTTTCACCTACTTAAACGCAATTAAACGAAAATCTAAAATTGACCATTTATAGGTCGAGAGTTCTAGTTTCAAAAGTCACTTGTTAAACTTAAATCGGACGACCTCCAGAGCATCAAGCCTCTCCGCAAAATATGGCACAATTAAACGTTCATTGCAATAGCGCAAAAACTAATTATCCGACAGTGCCCAGATTTCGCACACAAAAAGTACGTATGAATACCTAATATCTTGCGAAGAGTCTGGCCTACAACTTTTAAAATGGCGGCGTTATACATTTTTGAAAAAACGTTTTTTTCTCGTTTCTGTCAGTGTATCTCCCTTAATTATTGACCGATCGGCTTCTCTCAGCGCTCATTTTATGCGTATTTCAATTATCTACAATTCGTCCATTGGGACCAAACAGATTCCTTCATTATTTTGTGTTTTATAAGCAAAAAACGAAAAAAAATGTGTTTTTTTTTCACTAATTTGTTAATAACAAAAAATAAAATGGGAATCAGGAGTCAAAAAGTGGTCAGTTATGATCGGGAGGCTGTTCCGCATCTGATGGCACTCGCCGTTATCGGGTGCTATTTTTGTCAAAAAAAAAAGTTTATTTGCTTGGCCTATATCTCAAATGGAAGAACGAAAGGATGTAGTCAGTATATGCCCGTGGTCACTTGATACACCTAAACTTTAAATAACAAGTTAAGAATTGGAGAAATGGCAGACATAAAATAAAACAAACCGATAGTTTCGATAATGTGTTCTTCTTCGGTTCCCAGCCCAATCTGTTCAGTAGTCTTTGAATAAGCTTTGGTACCGAAAAAACATAATGAAACAAAAAGTTTCGAGAAAAACGCGTTTAAAGTTGTACTCTTTACTTAGTGCACGTGCGCTCGCTCGGCCCTCGGAGTACAAACAAAACGATTCTCGGAAATTGACTCTATTTACAAGAACTTTGAGTGTTGGCCTAAGAAATGAAGTTTTTCGTATTCTACACACATGAAATTAACTTTTAAGGCACAAAAATCGATTTTTTGAACGTTCTAAATGGTTGTCTCCCATAAGAAGTTTCACTTCAAACATGCGCACATCGTGCACACAATGTTTTTTTATTTTGTATACTTAGGTAATCAATATTCTCGACAACCTCAACCTCGATACGGCGGGCTTTTACAACATATTCTCGTAACGCGAAAGACTCGAATGAGAATTAAATCAAGCTTCGAATTGGCGTTTGGTGGATATAGAAAGACTCTAAAAGTACGACTCTTTATCATTACGATATAGGACATTATTTTTTCTCGGCAAGGATTCCTACAATGGCCATATTTATCGACAATGAAGACATCGCGTTGATGAAAAGCATGTTTTTCGTATTTAAAATAGTATATAATGTTGTTTGGGAGTTGGAAACTTACGGAAGAGTGACGTAAAGAAGCCTCGAATGTGGTTTGGCACGTGCTAAGGTTGATACGCATCCACTGTGTCTTCTGAAAGAAGTCACGGGTACCGATACTCTCATCGAACCGGAGTCCCTTCGCGCTATTCTGGAGCTCATCTCAGATGGCACTAATATTTCAAAATCACTCATTCTCGACACGACGTTTTCTGTCCACGTTGTTCTCTCTCTTATTCTCTTATTGACGATATTTTCTTCATGAAGAATCGCTCGCGAAATATATCTGCTATAGTCCCTTGAAATCACCTCTGTAATACGAAAAAAAAAAAACTATACGCCACGTGCGATATTGTTTACTCTACGAGCACACCCACCGATTTATTGGAACTAGTCAGAGAGATAAGAAATTTGTTGTTTCTCTAGCGTTTGAACTAAATAAACGTTTACTCGAGACGTTTCCGAAAAAGCCACAAGAGATGCAATCGGTGTAGATACATGAACCGCGGCGGGTAGAATATAGTCCCAGATCGTAGTTCGAACACTCGATCGGCACCCCTTATCACTACACGCTGTGATACTCCGGATGATTGTGACGACTTGTGCCAAACTCAACGAACTTGACTCCCTCAGATTTGTCCGTTGTGTCAACTTGTTCCTTTCGAAAGGCTATATAGGTCCACCTCTGC